>RJWH01006914.1:0-47271 GCA_004363575.1 Solenodon paradoxus | reverse complement strand
ATCTGCCCTGCCAGCAACTATTGGTGATTTAGAGAGCTTTAAGAATCTGTTAAAAATAAATCGCTTGGATTTTCTAAGGTGTTGTTTTGTATAAGAGATACTGGCTTTTCAGAAGAGAATTCTAAAACCTGGGGCCGTTTAGGAAATCAAAACTTGTCCTAATGCAAGTCGGCTAAGCTAGAGACCTTGAGACAGTGGTGAGAAAAAGATTTCAAGAAAAGGTAGAGACAAGCATCTTCTTAAGCTGGGGGCAAAGTTACTGGTTTTTCTGCCTCCTTTTCTTACCTGGAGAGTCAGACATCTGGTAGATATGGGAAGAGAATCACTGAGGTCTTTTCCATCTTGCAGTGACTTAATGACAGGACTGAATCAGACTAATGTGAGCAGTGGAGAGTCACCAGTAAGTACTTTTGACTCTAATTGTGATTTTTAGATATATTTTTAAATGCACAGGTTTTGGATAAATGGTTTTATTGGTATTAACATATGTATCCATAAGACCAACATTCCAGTTCAAACTTAGAACATCTGTGTCATCCCTGGTCTAATGAATGGTGCCCCTGCAGCTTCACACTCACTCTGTGGAGACGTGTGTGATAACCCATCAGTGAAGGGACACTGCTGCAGAGACGTGAGCAGATTGTGTGGCATGGTGATGATAGCTCTGTATTCTGCTTTTCAGTTACCAAGCTGTCTCACATGCATTACTTAGCATATCTTTCCAGAGGTTGAAGATAAAGATAGCATCATCAATAACGTCAACGATGGTCACAAACAGTGATGTATGTTCATATGGAGTTGCAGGTGATCCTTTTAACAACCCTTTAAGGATGTTTATTTTATAGTTAAAGAAATTGAAACAAAAAGAGGTTAAGGAACTTGCCCAAGGTTGCATAAGTAAAATTTTCGGCCTGGGAATCTGTCCCAGAAACCTCAAGTCATTGGTGGAGTTGGCTGTTATATTAGGCTCTGATAGCCTAACTCAATTCTACCCCTTCTGCCTCATGCTCATGCTCCATCCCCACCATGCATACCTATCAGTCTATGCTTCAACCTCACAGAGCTCATTGTGGTCTCTGACCTGGTCATAATCTTTCAGGCTTCAGTGCTTTACATATTATTTCCTCATCTGCAGTTGGACAGATCTCGCTCAACCTTTAAGGCTCAGCTCCATTAACAGACCCTTGACCTCTTTGTTTATGGTTTACTCCTTTCTTGGTATTGCTTCACTATTGGCTGTGTGCTTGTCTCTACCAGCAGACTAGGAGTCACTCAAGGGGTATTTTTGTCTCCCTTGACTTCTGGTGCCTAGTATTATGCTTGTCAAAGTGTCCAGTGGAGTGATTTTCACTAATTAGGACTCACTAAATAATTTCATTATTAATTAAGCCATATCTTCACTGTTAAAGCTGAAGAAGTGTCTGTGTCTATCTGCAGCCTCTGGTTTATGCCTTATCCTGAAGTCCATTACTCTGAGATGCCTGCAACAAGTGGTAGCAGCTTGGGAATTTCCTGTGTTAGAAGTTCCTTGTCTCAGAAGAATGGTATCCTTATAAAAATATTTAGAGCTGCTGCAACTCCAGACCAGAAGTTGCATAAAACGTCTCTCTCTCTCTATATATAATATATAACTTGTATTTACAATTCTGTAACAAAAAGAATATGGGCTCAACATTTTGGCATCATTAAAGAGCCAGTCTTCTACCAATGAGACTGTACACAGAGTTTGCAATGTGTGGTTCAAACCTTCTTCCTAAAGTGCTTCACGCCATTATCTCACTCTTCGTTTTCATTGAGTTATTTCCTGGGTATATTTTGCAAAATACTTTAACCCAGATCTATTAATTGATGTCTTATCTACACTGTTCTATAGGAGATTAATAGGTAATTGAGAGAGAAAGGGGTACAACCACAGTCAAATAAACACAAAAACCCTGTTTTAATTGTTTTTTGAGAGTACTATTTTGCAGAGCAACTCATATGCAGTGTTTTCCAAATTTACCTATTTATTAAAATAGGGAACCCATCCGACTAACATCTCCTGTAAACACTGGGCCTAAAACATAGTTCGGGAAGCATTCTATATAAACATCCCCATTTATAAAGCATAAACATCTTTGATTAATTTTCTACATCGAGTACATTTCAATTTGTTGCTTTCACATATAAAATGATGTTGACCAAAACCTGCTTTGAGTTATACAGCCTCGGAGGATGGGGACATGTCACATGCTGTTAGAAACAGCAGCAGGAACATGGGATCCTCAAACACACTGACTGGTTCGTAGTAGAAGCTGAGTCTTCATGTTCACCTACAAAAGGGAACTTGTGTGGAGTTTGCTGTCTTTATGACTAGCTATTGACACAGATTATAAACTCCTGGTGTGGGGCAATGCAGAAACCAATAGTCTTGAGCCACAGAGACCAGGCAAGTTCAGTGTCAGTCATTGATACATTTGTAACAGAGATAAGTTGGTGGGCTTTTCCCCAGAGTGAAGTGCAGGTGGCTGTCACTAAATTCTCTTGTATGTGCATGTACAAAACCCAAAGGTCCATAAAATGCCTCAGTGTTGAGAGCTTCAGTTTTCCATTATGAAGGGGAATATATGAAAAACAGTACTATTTCATATGGTTGTTGAAATGATTGAGTTAGCATCTTGAAAGCAATAAGGATATGACTGGGCATGTAATAAGTACTCAGTGGTGACACTAAAAATCACAATGATAACAGAAGTCATCTTGCAAGGATTGTGCAAGATACTTGGATCATGCTATCTTTTATCACTTTTCAGGAACTGACATTCAATGAATCTCTTTTAATGAATGAATGAGCACTAGTTTATATGTCTTCTACCTTCAAGGGGTAGTTTGTCTCTGTCTTATGATGACAAGTTGTATTTTCATTTCTTCTGTATCTCCTGAGATCACTGTATTAGTTTTCTAGGATTGCTATAACTAAGTACTATAAACTGGGTTACTTCAAACAACAGAAATTTATTCTTTCACAGTTTGGGAGACTGCAAGTCCAAAATCAAAGTGTTATTAGGGTCATCTTCCCTTTGAAACCTGTAGGAAAGAATCCTTCCTTGCTTCTTCCTACCTTCTGCTGGTGACACTCAATCTATAGTGAGGCTTACAACTGCCTCACTCCAGCCTCTACCTCTATTGCCATAAGATGCTGTCCCTGTGTGTCTCGTCTTTACATGGTGTTTTCCTCTCATTATAAGGGCAGCAGTCAGATTGCTTTAGAGCCCACCTTGATGATTGCACTTTAACTTGATTACATCTGCAAAGACCTTCTTTCCAATTTTACACAGGTACTAGGATTAGGACTAGAATTTTTCTTTTGGGGGGACACAAATCAACCCATAAAACCATTATCACTAGACTTTTAATAAGTTAAATGATAGCTATCCTAAAGGTGGAAGCAATTGTAAGTTAGATTTTTCTGTTACTAATAGCAAATGCATCCCAAGTGATATAAACTGAGAAGGACTGAAAGTGCAAGGCCACTCTTGGAATTAGGTCTAAACTACCATCAGAATTAGGATTAACCGGGCCTGAGAATGTGCCCACCTGTCATTGGGACTGAAGGTAGGGGGAAACTAGATGGAGTGCTGAGACTGATGCCACCAAAATCACATGTGATGGAAGAGAGGGGAAGTTCTCCCAAGGGAAGCTGAGGCAAGAAGCTGCAATTACCTGAAGAAGGAGGAAAGGACGCTGCTCAGACCAAAACAATACACACCAACTCTACAAATTAAATATCTAACTGTGGGGAAATGGTTAGACCTTTCAATGGAATATTATCTAGTCAATGAAAATGTATTTATGCACATCTGTGTAGAAGTATTTATAATATTGTTAATAAAAAATCATATACAAGATTGTTTTCAAATTTTCTTTCATACAGATGATATCTTAATAAAGTTTTAAAACATTGGCTGTAAGTAGAGAAGTCAAGCTTGTGCTAATTATTGCAAGAAGTAAATAAATTATTTTTATTGGTATAACATTGAATGATTTATTTAGAACAAAGAATTTGACACCAAAATTTATGCAAGCTATAAACTTGTGAGATACTTGGCATGCGAAAAGAGACAAAGAAAGAGATGTCAAGAGCAAGAGTTTTAACTGACGCAAACACTGAAGAGAAAATAAGGGACTTACTTGAAGATGGTGAATTAGAAAGGTCCAAATTCTTCCTGTTAGCTGCTGGAACAGAAAAACAATAGCATCCACAGATAAAGAAAAAACAATCATCTCCCAGTGTAGGTTTAAGAAACAATGAACAAATAGAAGTAAAATGTAGTGACCCTGATTTAATTAAGCATTCTGCAACACCAGCAGAAGAAGCTACCAGAGAGGCAGAACCAACTCCTGAAGGAGGCTCAAGTGACTTGATAAATTGAAAAGAAATAAACAGCAATGACTGAAAATGAAATAAACTATAAAACTGAAGGGCTGCAAAAAGTGTGGAATTGTTGTAAAAAGTTAAAAAGGATCAGCAGAGATTAAGAGAAACATCAAGCATAGAAGCCCAGAAATTCAAGGGTGCCTACATATCCCACGAAGAGAGGTGGAAAACCATGTAAAGAGAGGAAATGCATAAATGAAAAGGGCACTAGAGCAAGTGGGAGAGTCTGATGCTGAGGACTCAAGGACTCAAGAAAACAACAAATTCATTCCATTAGAGAAACTTCATCATATAAATTATAAACGTTTGCAGAGTTCTAGTTAAGAATAATCTTCCAATAAAACTCCCTCTTTGAAAAGTTAGAGCTAAAGACAAGTTACCAAGAAAAAAAGAAAAGAAATGGGGTGTGGGGGTGACTTTGAATATTTATCCTTAGAACTGACATTTCAAAATTTGAGAATAAGCATGGTTTTATTACTTCAACCCGCATATTTTAGACTGAAAAGGACTTCAAAATAGTGTATGTGTTTTTGTGTGCTCATGATGCACCTGGTTTGAGATTTTCTATAAAGCTAAAGAATAATTTTATCTCCCTACCTACCCACTTAATGTTTTTTTGTGAGGGTTGAAGTACTAACTTCATGGTTAAACTCAAATAAAATGGAGTTTTATACTTGCTCTTCCCCACATTTAGAAAGAAAAACGATTCATGTGTAGGCCTGCCATACATATTATTTTAAACATTACAGTGCCATTTGTTTTCGTATTTCCCAATTGTCGATTACGTCCCATTTTAAATAAACCAGATCTATCTGTAGTGCCGGGCAAAGCGGGCAGTTGAGTTACTCTGGACCCAATCTGCTGAGGAGACCTAAAATTCACAACCCATTTTTGTTTTGAAGAAATATGGTCAGCCTCTGCATGTGGTCATGCAGGTAGGAGGGCTAGGTGGTGGTGTGCAGACATCTTGCTTATATTAGTTTTCTAACAAATCACTACAAATTGAGTAACTTAAAACAAAAGAAATTTATTCTCTCACAGTTCTGAAGGCTAGAAATCTGAAATCAAGATGTCAATAGGGCACTCTCTTTCCCATGCTCTAAGGAGGAGTCCTTCCTTTCCTCTTCTTCCTCATTCTGGCAGTGGACAATAGTCCTTGATGTTCCTTGCCATGTGGTAACATAACTCCAATATCTGCCTTGATCTTCACATGATCATCTATCCTCTGTGTGTGTGTCCAAATTTCCCTCTTCTTGTAAGGATACTTACTCATCATTGGACTCAAGTCAACCTGAATCCAGTATCATTTTATCTTAACTTGATTATATCCTCAAAAAACTTTATTTCCAGATAATGTCCTAGTTACAGTTTCTGGGAAGGTATCAGTTTTAGATGGAGCATTAGTCAACCCAATACATGCTATTGAGACATTTTGGAGGAATTGGAATTAATTTTGCAAACATTGGAGCAGCACTGAGGGTGCTCCATGGTGATCAAAGGCATATAAGCTCCACCCCTAGATAAGAACAGTTATGGGAAGGGGGCAGCCAAACAGGGACTCAGAATTACGCTGTGTTCCATTTCTTACTGCCCACTCAAGAATATCAATATAATTACCATCCTCTCAGTTCCTAACTTTTTCCTCAATCTGAGCTCCTTTGTGTCAAGATGGAGATATAATGTAAGGAAAAAATGTGTGTGTGTTCACTTGTGTGTGATTGTATGTATTCAAAACAACAATATAGTGTTGTACTTAAGAGGGAAAAGGCTCAGAGAGATCCAGGTTTAAATTATGGTTTTGGCATTTACTTGCTGTGTGATCTTTGAAAAATTAATTCAGCCTCTCTGGGCCTTAGCGTTATCACTTTCCAAATAATAGGAACTCTCTGAATTTGGTCAGGATTCAAAAATTATACTGTCTTCTTAAAAGGTACTGAAGAAGGCATAGTCTGGTGACCTAGTCGATAAGACCACCAAATATAGTACATGTACATCCTCAGGATTCAGGTTCGAGATACAGGGTAAGAGGAAATGAACAAGATGAACAACTAAATAAATAAATGTTTTTTTCCTCCTTACTTTGCCTGCCTGCTTGCCTTCATTCCTCCCTGTACCTGACCTTAAGGGAAAAAAAAAAGATGCTGAAGAGGAAATTCATAAAAAGCAACACAAAATTTGTATTAAAAATAAGAAAAGTTAGTTATCTATTTGTGTTAAAATGACAAAGAATATTATTTAAAATATGGCATTGATACTACACAGAATGTCCCCACATTTCCTACTCAATTAAGGAAGAAGAGAAATACATACACAAACAAGGAATAGAACAACAGATGCAAATACATTAAAACACTTAACGAACTGAATATTTTCTCATACAATATTGAGTGATTATGATTTACCTGATTAGATATACAAATTACTTATAAATCAACAATGTTGAAAAAGGAGGCAATATTTTTTTATTGTTTGCAGATGATATGATGTTTTCTTTGGAAAACCAAAAATAATCCAATAAAATACTTAGAAAAATAGCTTTTGAATTTTAATAGTTTGCATTACTTTTATTGATAAGTTATGAAAAAACACTTTTTAATAACTTTTCTATAATTCAACAATGAGTAGCTGAAGGTAGAATTTAAAATGACTCTAGGGCAGGGTAGTTGCCAAGAGGTATTGGTAAATAATTGTATTCAGGATCTATTTTGATGGAAATAAGATATAAATTAAGATATAAAGACACAGATTAAGATTAAGATATAAATAAGGTATAAATAAATAGCAACTCTATTGGGTAAATTATTAGAATGCACGCAGAAAATAGGGGGTTAAATATAATTTTAAAATGACAAGTGGTAAATACCATATGGACCAAATGACACCGAATATTCCTTTCACAAGAGGATGCCAATTCTTAATTGATAATTTTGTTCACTAGAACCCTGGTTTGCACAACTACTCAGCAGGCATTATTCTTTTCCAATTCTTCACTTAAACAATGGAAAATATTTCAAAATATATCTGGAGACCTACAAAGATCTGAATTATCAAAGCAATAAAAGTATATTAGAAAATTATGAAATTATTGTAAAACACAAACAATTCAGATTGATAGCAATATGCAACAAAATTGTGTAACCTACAATTAAATGCAGGAGAAAAAGATTCCCCAAATAGTGAATATTCTCATAAATAAGTCCTAGGTAAGAGACAGTGGAGCCAGGGACAAAAAGTAGGATGTTTAATTACAGAATTATTGATAGATGATCTTGGTACCCAGAATGTCTGATTGCAGCATCTGTCAGTTAAAATGTAGTTTTTAATGTGAGAAGGTTTCTATTGCAGATATTTGGAGTGGGTTTGGAGATTAAAGAAAGAAGTAGGGACAGGTGCACAAGACATACCAGAGAAGAATGCAAGTGTCCTGAGGTAAACTCATCACAGGAAGGGAACATCTAGCCCTCAGTTGCTGAGTGAGCTTGTCTAGTGTCTTATCTCCAATCCCCAGTCAGGTATGGACAAACTCCTCCTGGGTAGAAAAACTAGTAAAAGAGAAAAACAAAGGACAGGAGTCACCACAAAGGAAATACTGTCTGTTTGAGTAAGTAAAATTATTAATTGTGAATGACAAAGTACAATAAATAAGAGGTTAAATTCAAGGGAAACCCATTTTTCAAATATATGATTCCGACAAAATGCTTATATTGCTAATTATATCAAGATCCTACACATTGATGAAAGACAAGCTATCCTCATGATTTCCTCTACTTGAAGAAAAGCGTCCTCTGGTCATATGTCAAATATAACTGAAGCCTCTCTTCTCAGACCACACTGTCACCACCTTCCTTGGCTGATCTATCTAAAGCAGTCACCCAGTTACTTCTGTTACACTACACCTGTTTTTATTTTCTGGGCACCTCTTATAATTAGCTGGTGTTTTTTTATGTGTTGTTTTCTATCCATATCTATTAGAATGTAAGTTTTATGAGGGCAGGTATTGTCCTGTTTTCCATCTTTTCTTCTGCATCTAGAATTCTTTAATAAGCTAAAGTATCTTTCTAAAATGATGATGGAATGGATATTTTTCAAACACACATAAGGTCAAAGAATTTGTCAATAGTAGAATTGCATTACAAAAACTGCTGAAATGTTTTAGGTGGAAAAATGATGTCAGATGAAAATCTGAGTCTACATAAAGAACTAAATAAATGGAAACTCTATTGGATAAATTTAATATAGTTTTCTTATTATTTAAAGATCTTTAAAAATAATTGACCATTTAAACAACAGCAAAAATGAAATGTGAGGTATATAAGCCATGTAATAGTAAAATGGAGAAAAACAATAGGAAAGCTTGAGAGGAGGAAAAAGGAACATACTTTAATGAGATTGTCATATTATAAATGAAGTGGTATAACAACATGTGAAGACAGAGCAATAAGTTAAAGATGTATACTATAAATACAAGTGCTCTTCAACTGAGGTGCGTTTGACTCCTTCCTTCTCTGGGGAACATTTGGTAATATTTGCAGACATATTCGATTACCACTAGTGAGGTTAGCACTACTGGAATCTAGTGGGTAGAGACCAGGGATGATGTTAAATATACTACAATGCAAGGGACAGCCCTCACAACAAGGAATTTTCTGGGATAGTAGGTCAATAATGCTCAAGTTGAGAAACTCTGCTGTAAGTCAAGTCCTAAAATACAACCCAAAAAGGGAAATTTTGAATGATAAAAAATATTAAATTAATTTCAGAAAGGCAGGAAAGGGGAAAATATAGAAGGAAAAATAGGACAAATAAAATAATTAGCTACTCTATCTTTAATCACATTAAATAAGTCACATGTAGCTAATGAAAAAGCTTTTCACATAAAGTAAAAGGCTGGGAAAAGATGTACCAGGTCAACAAAAAGTTGAAATGGTTATGTGAGTATCAAACTAAGTAGATTTCAGAGAAAAGAATACCAACAGGAATAGAGAAGGCCGTTTCATAATGATAAAGTGGTCAGTTCATCAAGAAGACATAACAATCTTAAGTGTTTATAAACATTACAATTGAGCATCAAAATATAAAAAGAAAAAATTGATGGAATTATGAGGAGAAATAGAACACAGATTTGAAAAAAAATTAGATTTATTAAACAAATAATAACCCCAACATCACCATCCATTGTACACCATCCTTGCTCCCACTAACCACCCTCTTCCACTCTGGTAACCTCTGTTATACTATCAATATCCACTAGTTTATTTTTCTTCTATCAATTCATTTGCTTCGTTTCCATTATATTTCATATATAGGTGAAATTGTTTGATATTTGTTCTTTTCCCTTTGGTTTATTCCACTTAGTATAATTCTATCAAGTTCCTTCCATTTGCTATAAATGGAAAATTTTCATCTTATTTTTATAACTAAGTAGTATTTATTGTGAATATATATCACATCTTTATCCAATCACCTAACACTGGGGGAACTTACGTTGTTTATATTATCTATTATGTGTAGTACTGCATAAACATAACGGTACATATATCTCTTTAAGTTAATTTTTTTATATTCTTCAGTTAGATACCCAGTAGTGAGATTGCTGGATCATACAGTAATCTTATTTTTTGTTTTTGGAGGAATATCCATATTTATTTCCAAAGTGACTGCATCAATTTTTATTTCCAACATTTATTTAGAAAGAGGATTCCTTTTTCTAAACATACTCACCAACATTTTGGTACACTAATCTTTTATGTAAATGATTCTCACAGTTTAGGTAATATCTCATTATGCTTCAGATTTGCATTTCCCTAAGAATAAGCGATTAAAAGCATTTTTAATACTCTAGAATGATCCATTTGGAGAAGTATCTATTCAGATCTTCAAATTATTTTTGCTTAGGTTTTTTTGCTATTGTTGTTGAATTTTTATATAACTGGGATATTATCCCTTTGTTGAATGCATGATGTGAAAATATCTTCTCCCATTCCGTAGATGATCTTTTCATTCTGCTGATATTTTCTTTCATGGATGCTTTTTAATTTGATGTAATTTCTTTTGTTTATATTTTCTTTTTTTTCCTCTTGTAGTTGGGCTTGAATTCCCAAAATCTTCTAAAGCTCATTTCATGGAATGTATTATCTATGTTTTCTTCTATATACTTTATGATTTTGAGTCCTACATTCAATTATCTAATTCATTTGAATCTATTTTTGTTTATGGAATTAGAGAGTGGTCCAGTTTCATTCATTTGCATGTGACTATGCAGTATTCACAGCAGCATTTGTTGAAGAGATTTTTCTTTCTCATTATACGGTCATGACTCGTTTGTCATACATTAAATGTCAATATACTTACAGATTTATTTCTTGCTCTTGATTCTATTCCATTGATCTATGTTTTCAATTTTTATTTCAGTACCAATTCTCTTTTAATTATTATCACTTTGTAGTATAGTTGCATATTGGGTAATATGTCTCCATTTTTCTTTTTTTCACACACAAGGTGCTTTAGCTATTTGTTTTAATTTGTGATTCTATATAAATTTTAGTACTATTCTTTCTATTTATTTAAAATATTATTGGGATTTTAACACAGATTACATTGAATTTATATATTGCTTTAGGTAAGATGGACATTTTAACAATATCTTTCCATTTCTACATCTTCTATTTCTTATAGCAATGTGTTGTGGTTTTCATTGTACAGCTGCTTTTACCTCTTTTGTTAAATTTATTCCTAGATATTTAGTTTTTTAAAGAATTTGTGAATAAGATTGCTTTCTTCATTTCTTTTTCTTCTATTTTCATATAGGAATGCGAAATATCTTTGTATTTGAATTTGTAGCTGGCCACTTTGCTGTATTAATTTATTGTTTCTAGTAGCTTTTTTTAAATAGTCTTTGGGAGTTCCTATATTTAAAATCCTATCATCTGCAAATAGTGACAGTTTCAATTCTTCTCTAATCTGGAACCCTTTTATTTCTTATTGTTTGATTACACTGGCTAAGACCTCTAGTACTAAGATCAATAGAAGTGGCGAAAATGTGAAACCTCATCTTACTGTTAATCTTGAAAAGTTTTCAGTTTTTCACTGTGTATATTAGCTATGGGCTTTTATTATGTATAATGTGTTCCTTCTATCCCCATTTGTTAAGAGTTTTACCATAAATGGGTGTTGAATATTATCAAATGTTTTGACTGCATCTGTTTATATAATCATATGACTTTTGTCCTTCCTTTTATGGATGAAGTATATTACATTAATTGAAATGTTGAATTATCTTTATATCCCTTACATAAAATCCTAGTTGGTCATAGTTATGATCCTTTAAACTTATTGTTTAATTTGGTCTGCTAGTGTTTTGTTGACAATTTTTGCTTTTCTGTTCATGAGAGATATTGACTTGTAGGTCTCTTATTTTCTTTTTCAAGATTCTTTATGTGTAGAGTTAAATAGCTTATTTGAGAATTTTCTTGTTTTCTGAAGTAAGTCTATATTTCAGTTAACCACCTTGATAGGGCTGCTCTTGCTACATCCCATAGGTTCTGATAACTTGTGTCTTCATTTTTGCTTATCTCTAAGTAATTTTGAATTTCTGTTTTAATTTCCTCATTGACCCAGTGGCCAATTCAAAAGCATGCTCTTTAGTCTCCACATGCTTGGGAATTTTCCAATTTTTCTTTTTGTGGTTGATTTCTAGTTTTATAATGTGATCAGAAAAGACAGTACGATTTCAGTCTCCATAAATGTATTGACAGTTGTTTTATGTGTGAAAATATGCTCTATCCTTGAGAATGTTTTATGTGAGTTTTACATGAATGTAATTCTGCTGATATTTTTGGATAGAAGGTTATGTAAATATCTGTTGAGCCCTTCCTATCTAGTTTGTCATTTAAGGCTATAAATAAGGCCCTTATTTGTTTTCTGTCTGATTGATATGTCCATTGTTGTGAGTGGCATGTCCCCTATTATTAGTGTGTTGTTATCAATGCCTCTGTTTAATTATAGTCATAATTATTCATTTTGATGCTCCATCATTTATTAAATACATGTTAATAAATATTATGTCTTCTTGTTGTATTAAGCCCTTAATCATTATATAATGACCTTATTAACCTTTTAAAGCTTTCCCCCATGTATTACGGTTTTGTTGTCTTGCTTTATCTAAGTCAGGCTTATTTTCATCTTGTAAAAGTTTCTTTTATATTTCTTGTAAGACCAGCTGATTTTTCATGAATTCCTTTCATTTTATTTAACACTGAAACTCTTTAACTTCCCCAATTCTAACAGATTCTTCTTGTTGGAATTCCTTTGCTTTCAACAATTTAAATATATAATACCATTCCCTTCATCCTGTAAAGCTTCCCCCAAAACATGCAGAGCGTCTAATAGGGGTTTTCTTGTATGTAATTTGTTTTTCTCCAGTTACCATTAAAGTTCTATTTTTTTCTTTATTTTTTAAAATTTCAATTGCCATTTGTTTTTGACATGCTTCTCTTTGGGTTTATTTTGTTTGAGACTCTATGAGCTTCCTGGACATGGATGTATGATTCTTTCCCGATATTAAAGAAATTTTCAATTATTATTTCTTTAAATAAGACTTCTTCATTTTTTCTCTCTATTTACCTGGAACCTATATAATGTAAATATTTTTCCTTTTGATTTTATCCTATAAATGTTTTACGATATTTTGATATTTTAAAATTATTTTTTCCTTTTGTTGGTTTGTTTGGGTATTTGCCCCTGCCTGGTAGTTCAACTCACTGATTCTGTCTTCTTCTTCTTGCCTACTGTTGAGTCCCTCTACTGTATATTTTAGTTTCATTATTGCATTTTTTAACTCTCTGATTTCCATTTGGAACTTTACCATATTTTCTCTACCTTTGTTATCAGAACAATTCAGTTCATCTATCATTCCCCTATTAAACTTTGTTATATTATGTAATTTCGTTGCAATAAGATTCTTTTCCAGGGTCTTGTTTTGTTCTATCATTGGAGGTATATTACTGTATCTTCATTTCATTTGATACTCTCTGTTCTATTCTGTCCTTATCTTCTTTCTTTATCTTGATGTTATTGCCTTGCATTAAGGGTACAGATTGCAGAATACAGTCCTATGGGTGTTGGCCTAAGATACTGAGGTGACATTGTTTTATATATTGAAGCCTCCATCTGGATGTGCCTACTCAGGATAGTGACTGGAGTATCAGGATACAAAGAAGTTGTTGCTAGAGAAGGCCTCAAACTTCCTTAGGGGCTTCAGGTATCTAAGCTGAGGAGATCTGCAACCACCTCTCTTCAAGACTAGTTTATCTTTCTGTGCTTTTTTAGAAGTTTTAAGCAATCACAATCTCAGCTGAAGCCATCCCTGATAACAGAATTTTCTGCTAGCCAAATTTTTCTTAGAGTATGACATGGGCACAAATGGAGTGATCTTGGAGTTGCATGTTTGGACCATGGATAGGTCACAGTCCCTGTAGTGGCCACAGGTAGGTGAGGGAAGGCTATTTCTCAGATACTGTAAGCATGGTAATAAAAAAATTTCTCTCTTGAAACCTCTTTCAATGCATTCTTGGAGTTGTGGCCCTGGAGGGAAGTTGTGACTGGGAGGGAGCTACAAACAGGATCTGATCCCAGTAGCTTCTATGAACAGAGCTTCCCCATAGGCAAAAGTTTTAGATGCTAAGACCTAGGAGATTTAAGCATGGACTGGAAGCAGTGGACACCATATGTAGTATAATCCCAGAAATGACCCTAAATATGGGTCAAGCAAGTATTTTGCAAAACTATGATTATTGTATTAAAGACTTTTTCCTGTGTACCTTCTGAATGGTACCACAGGCAAAGCGCTTTCTGCTTCCAATAATTTCCACCAGCTGAGTCTTTCCCAAAAGTTAGAGCCCCAGTTGCTTGTACTGAAAGGTTGCAGATTCAAACTGCTGGTTACTGCCTTGTAAGTACACTGTCCAGTAGGTGTAAAGATTACCCAGTGGACTTAGTTACCTCTGGTGGTAGTGTAGTAGGATGTTTTGCCCTCTGACCATGAATCTCGGTTTGATATCCACCAGTATGGCACCCACACTTGCCATTCAACTAATTCTTGCCCAGGAAGGTGCTTTTCAGTGTCTTTGCTCCCTGGGAGACTTCCCTGACTATACTATAAGTTTAAACAAATACAAATACTTCAACTAAATTTGTGCATACTTTATCTATCTGCTCCCCTAACATTCAGCACTAGACCACTGCTCCTCCAGAGTCCTATTGATCTCCATAAGAAGGGCTATATTCTTTCTATACCTGATCATATGTGCTTCCCTTTCTAGGGAATGAACCTTTCAGTTCTCAGAAAGAGGCCCCATGTGGATGCTGTTCCTCCCTCTCTTGGATTCCAGTGAATGAAGATGGTAGAGAGGTAAACCATAGAGAGGAGAAAAATATTTTCAATAAATGTCAACTAAGTATTCATATTTGCACTTTATGAATAATTTGTATGAATGAATAAGAGTGACACACCAAAAAAAAGATAAACGTTGAATGGTCACTTGACAAAAAAAAGATATCCAAATGGGCAATAAACACATTAAAAGGAGCTTAATATTACAAGTCATTATAGCAATAAAAATCAAATCATAGTGAGTTAAGATACCCCCTCACTCTCTGACCAGAATGTATTTAATGGAAATCTTGATAAAAGCAAAGATAAGATGGCATAGGAAAAGTTTACCTCATATATATTGCTAAATGCAATGTTAATTGATAGAAATCATATTTGAAGACCATAACAATAGGTATATGTTACTAAATATTGCCTACACTATATACATACAACATATAATATAACCAAATATTTGCACACCAGGGCACATATAACCATGAAAGTAATTTTATTTGCTTCCAAAAAACATGTAGAAAAATATTTATAACTTTCTAGTTCAAAAATGGCTAATGGATGAAAGATCTATGATTCATTAAATTTATGAATAAATTATGGCATATTCACTATAATGCAACAGCATAGATGTAGCAACCAGTGAATCAAACAGATATAACATTGAATAAAAGAGATCAAACACAAAGAGGACATGCTGTGTATAATATTTTTCTGTTGGTGTGTTAACAAACCACCACAAACTACCTGGTTTAAAGAATACAGATTTATTATCTTACAGTTCTGGATTCAGAAGTTCAAATGGGTTTCACTGAATTTAAATCAAAGTACAAACAGGGCTTTGTTTCTTCTGGAGACTTTAAAAAGATTTTTTTCTCTTACTATTAGGTGGTGGAAATATTTTATAGCTTGATCTGAATAGTGGTTGAATGGTTGTATACAGGAACCTTATTATACTTCAGAATTTTGAACTTTATTTGTAAGTTACACTTGAATAAATATAAAAGCAAATTAATAGAAATTCTGAAATAAAGGGATGAAATCTCGAAGAATATAAAATAGCTTTAAGTATTTTAAGTTCTAGGCAGCTAACAGCATTATGCCAAGTTTAAAAGACAAAAATAAAAGACCAGTCTAAGAAAGGTAATATCTATTTATTTGGAGTTCAATGTAGATATTACATTGATGGAGGTAGTGTTTACACACATATGCATGTACATGTATATATACAATGTATAAGCATGGAAATGCTTAAAAAATTAAAGAAATCTCAAAGTCGAATATGGTCTTCATAAAGAGGTCAAGTGCTAAATATGATAACCATACAGATCCTTATTACGTTTCAAGACTTCAGGGATAAAGTTCATTAAAGCTTTCAGATAATTAATATTTATATTTGTAAGTAAAAGAATTATCTGTAAAAACTATTTCCATCAGTAACACTGGGTTTACAAAACAGTGGATCAGTATCTTCACACTGAGATCAAATAATGTTGAATCAGATTTTATACCCAGCAAACTAGAATCATGTAATCTTTATGTTAAGAATTATGTATTTCAGTACATAAAGTGATGTAGTAGTTTCAAGAAACTGGAACTAACAAAATATAAATGTTTTAGAATGATGAACATGCAGTAGATAATAAACAATAGGTCTAAATTGGAATTGGAAATCAGAAGTCTCCAAGATGACTGTTTTCAGTATGAAACTAATTAATTTACAACAATCACTATGATTAAGAAACTAGAGGATTCTCATAGTTTGTAGACATCATAATAGGAGTATCTCGTAGATGTAAAGTAATGATAAGATAGAAAAAACAGTGAAAGAAGAAATAAAGTTTGAAGTTGGTATAAGATCTTTAATTTCATCATTCAACCTAAGAGATATCAAATGATACTGCCCAAAGATAAAATAATACACAGAATGCATATCTTTTAAAAGTTATACAAATGTAGGCCATTATTGCTTTGCATGGTAGTTTGGGACCAAGAAAATGACTGCTCAAGCTGAAATCATAGAAAGTTATCTTAATCATAAATGGAAATTTTTCCATGACCTTTGAAAGTTTTTTATACATTAAAAACTGTTACTGTGACATGGCCTGGTGGCTCAGATGCTAAACTAGAACCTGGGGTGTGGACTGTGTAAAGCCCAAGGACCCAGGTTTGTGAACAAGGGCCTGGGAGAATAATAAAAAATAAACATAAATTGCTTCCTCTTCTTCTGTAAAACGATTTTACCTCTTCTCCTTTCCTTTCTAAAAATTAAACAAAGCACTGTTTTCATTGTTCATAAATGTACTGGGAGATGAAAATAATAAAATAATGTAAATGGGAAATATTTAAAATATAGAAACAGAGAGACTTCTGGCTAATATGGGTACTTGGTAGGAGTGAGGACTCATGTCCTCCCTACTAGGAATTCACTTATTTTCCAGAAGCAAGCACTAAGGAAAAGCAAGCAAAGAGACTGTAGAGCCATAGCAGCAATCATGACAACAAAGGTAGGAGAAAATGTCTGTGTTCAGAGCTACTTCACAGATCAGACTTGGGATTCCAGCCATGGCAGAGCGGGTGGAACTGGGGTAGAGGGGGTGAAACCAACCCTCCCAGGAATCATAAAAGCAGTGGAGAGCCCACCCAGAAGGACTGAAACATGGAGACGGAGGAGAGGGTCTAAGCAAAAGTACCCCAGTGGTTTGAATGGGAGGACCAGTGAGAAAATTTTGTTGATCACTGCCATAACCAGAAGATAGCTAGGGGAATCACCCGCCTCCAACACCTCCCACCATATTGTCCTGGAAGCTCAGGACACACCCACTGGAAATCCTGCCCTGAGGCTTAAAAGAAGAGAGTCTTCCACAGGGAGAATCAACACTATTCACTATTGCATCTTGTGAGTGAAGGTGAAACTGCAATCTGATTGCTGATTGTGGGCCAATAGCAAGGCGGTCTTTGTGGTTGAGAACTGGGACACTGTGGGAAGGCTCTACATCTCCCACACAATCTCCAACACCATAGACTGAAGTTATGGGCAGTAACAGAAGGCCCACATAAGAACTTCAACAAATCCAACCAGTAGAGATGCCACAAAAATCAAGAAGTCCCAGTGTCAAAACTAAGATCGAGGCTTATTCAGTACAAGTCAATACCCTACACAAGGTCATCACCGCAGGGAAACCTAATGCACAGAAACATAAATAGAATGGCAAACTGAGCAAAGACACAGAAACAAATATGTGAAATGATGGAGCCAATAAAAACTGGAGGAAAATCTGAATACAATGGATGTCTGTAAGCTACTTGAGGATGAATTTAGGGCAACAATATTAAACATACTCATGGAAATTAAGAAAACAATAAAGGAATAAAAACAGAAAAACGAAAGCAGAGAGAAGTGGAGCAGCTCAAATGATGTCAAAGAAATTTTAAAAAACCCACAATTTCTGTCATAAAGAATTCAAGAGAGAGATTCAAGAATAGGATGGATGAAGCTCTGATAGAATCAGTGAGCTAGAAGATAAGCTGGAGGAATGTATACTCGAGCAAACTAGCAAAGAGGAAAAAGAATGCAAAGACATGAAGGCAGCATTTGAGACCTATGGGATAGCATCAAAAGAAACAACATTCACATTATATAGCTCCCAGAAGGAGAAGAAAGAGAAAAGGGGGCAGAAACTATATTTGAAGAAATAATAACTGAGAACTTTCCTAACCTGAAGAATGAAACATCCTCCAGACCTAAGAAGTTCAAAGAGTTCCCACTAAAGAAACCCAAGCAGTCCTATACCTACATTGTCTACATTGTCATTAGAATGTCAAAAATAAAAGATAAAGAAAAAAATCTTAAAAACATCTAGAGAAAAACAAGTCAAATACAATGAAGTACCCAGAATATTGTCAGTAGATTTTGAAGCTAAAACTCTACAGGCCAGGAGAGAATGGCATGATATATTTAAAAGGCTGAAAGAAAAGGATTTTCAACCTAGGGTATTATACACTGCAAGATTATCATTCACAACTGAAGGAATGATAAAAAGCTTTTCCAATAAGCAAAAATTAAAAGAATTTATCACCACTGAGCCAGTGCTGCAAAAAAATACTAAAAGATGCTATATAAGTGTAAATAAACCTCACTTAAAAACAGTAAGACAGCAAATTTTAAAAGTTGGGAGGAGGAGGAGAGAACAAAAACATGATTGGTTAGAATGAGTGGATGACTAATAGGCTTTTAAATATAAGAAATAAACATAGAATTCTTAATACTAACTTCAGGGTAACATCAAAATACATCTCAGGAGAAAAGCAAATGAGGGAACAGAAAGGGAAACCAAGAGAAAAAGAACAAAGACACAGTCTGGAACAACACAAGAAGACAAATTACAAAATGACAGTAAGCACCTACATATCAATAATTACCCTAAACGTTAATAGACTGGACGCACCAGTCAAATGACACAAAGTGGCCAAATGGATTAAAAAGCATAACCCAAAGTTACAATGCATTCAGGAAATTCAACTTCTTTCAAAAGATAAACAGATTCAAAGTCAATGGTTGGAAGACTACCCTGCACTCAAATGGTACTACTGAAGCACAGGCACTGCCATACTTACATTTGATAAAACAGATTTCCAGCAGAAGATAGAGATGGACATTATTAAAATGATTAAGGGGCAAATCCAACAAAAAAATCATGCTTATAAATATATATATATACCAAATGAAGGAGTATCAAAATATATTAAGTATTATTAGAACTGATAAGAGACATAGACAGCAGCACAATCATAGTAGTAGACATCATCAACCCACTTACAACAAATGGACAGAATATCAACCAGGCAGAAAATCAGCAAGGAAACAGCAGCTTTAAATTACCATCTGGAACAGTTATGTCTAATAGACATATACCAAACACTTCATCCAATGAGTACAGAGTTCATATCTTCTCTTGTGCATAGGAAATTCTCAAGGGTAGATTACATATTGAGACTCAAAATATGTCTCAACAAACTACAAAGATTGAAATTTACCAAGTATCCTTTTTGACCACAACAGCTTAAAATTGGAAATAAACCACAAAAAGAAATCTGGAAGAATTCAAATTAATTGAAGACTAAGCAGTATCCCTCTGAGTGACTCTCGGTTAAAAGAAGAAATCGATTAGAACCTTAAAAATACTTAGAGACAAATGAGAATGAAGACCTGAACTGCCAAAATCTATGAGATGCAGAAAAATCAGTATTAAGAGGGAAGTTCATTGTAATCCAGGCCTATATTAAGAAGCAAGAAAAATCACAAATAAGCAATCTAATCCTACATTTAAAACTACTATAGGAAGAACAGCAATTAAAGTCAAAAGTCAGTAGAAGAAAGGAAATAATCAACTTTCTAGCAGAAAAATGAAATAGAAAAGGAAAGACAGTCCAGAAGCTCAATAAAACCAAATGTTAATTCTTTGAAAAATAAACAAAATTGACAAATTGTTGGCTAGATTCCAAAAGAAAAAAAGAGAAAACTCTCATAACTGGAATCAGAAATGAAAGGGAAGAAATTACAACAGATACCACAGAAATATAAAACATCATAAGGGACTACTATGAATAGCTCTATGCCAGTAAAGCAGATAAGCTTTAGGACATGGACAGATTTCTAGAAAAATACAGTCTACCAATATTGAGACAGGAAGAACTGGAAAACCTTAACAAAACTATTACCAGCAAAGAAATTGAAGATGTAGTCAAAGGTCTCTCTAAAAATAAAAGCCCAGGACCAATGGCTTTTCTAATGAGTTTCACCAAGTCTCCAGAGAAAAATTATACAGATTCTTGTCAAACTCTTCTAAAATGTTTAAAAACAGGCAACTCCCCAAATGCTTTCTATAAGCTTAACATTACACTGATACCACAGCTCATAGAGAGGTCACCAAGAAACAAAATTACAAACCAATATCTTTAATGAACATAGATGCAAAAATTCTAACAAAATATTAGCAAACCAGAATCCAAAAATGCATCAAAATGTTCATCCATCATGACCAAGTGGAATTTACCCAAGGATGCAAGGATGGTTCAACATACATAAATCCATGAATGTAATACATCATATGAACAAGAGCAAGGAGAAAAAATATGTGATCATAGCAATAGATGCAGAGAAAACATTTTGACAAGATTAAATACCCATTTATGATTTTTAAAAACCCTACATAAAATTCAATAGAAGGTACATATTACAATTTAATAAAATCCATATGTGACAAACCCACAGCCAACATCATAGTCAATGGTGAAAAATCGAAAGCACTTCACCTAGATTCAGGAACAAGACAAGACTATCCACTCGCACCGCTGCTGTTGAGCATCCTACTGGAAGTCTTAGTAAGAGCAATTAAGTAAGAAAAAGAAGTAAAAGTAATCCAAATTGGAAAGGAAAAAGTAAAACTATCATTATTTATGAATGACATGACCATATATAGTGAAAACCCTAAAAACCCTTTCAAAAAATTAGAACTAGTCAACAAATACAGTAAAGTAGGAGGCTACAAAATCAATGCACAAAAATCTGTTGCATTCTTATGTTCAAACAACACACTAGAAGAAAATGAAATAAAAAATAACCCGCACCATTTAAAACAGAAGAAAAAATAATAAAATATTTTGGAATACACATTGTGCAGGTGAAAGCCCTGCACAATGAAAACTACAAGACTTTCTTAAAAGAAATAGAGGAGGATACAAAGAGATGGAAAGACAGCCTCTGCTCATGGTTGCGAAGAATCAACATTGGTAAAATGGTCATCTTACATAAAGCAATATACAGATTTAATGCAATTTCCATTAAATCTCACAGGCTTATTTCCAGGAAATAGAACAAATAATCATTTGCATTTCATATTTCTGATAAGGGTTTAATTCCTAAAATACACAAAGAATTAATAAATTCCATAACAGAAAAATTGACAATCCAATCAAAAACTGGGAAGATGAATTGGAGGGAAGAAGAATCTGAAGAGGCTATACAGATGACCAACAGGCACAAGCAAAGATCTTCCTGCTCTCTGGCTCTCAGGAAAATGCAAATGAAAACAACAATGATATATCACCTTACACCTGAGAGACTGGCTATTATCCAAAAGTCTGGAAACAACAAATGTTGGTGAGGATATGAAGAAAAGGGAACACTTTCACACTGTTGGTGGGAGTGCACATTAGTGCAACCTCTCTGGAAAAGTGTTGATATTTCTCAAAAAGTTGAAGATGGAAGTCCCATATGATCTGGCCATTCCACTTGTGGATATTTACCCAAAAGATACAAAAACACTCATTTGCAGAGATTTATGCACCTCCATGTTTACTTCAGCCCTGTTCACAATAGCTAAGACCTGGAAACTACATAAGTGTCCAACCTCAGATGAATGGGTAAAGAAGATATATATATATATATACAGTGAATACTCACAGTCCTTAGAAGAGGTGAAATTCCATTATTTGAATCAACATGGATGAATCTGAGGGAATTTTGCCAAGTGAACTAAGTCAAAATACAAAAGATAGATACCAGATGACCTCACTCATGGGTAGAAGGTGTATAGACAAAACAAAGGAAATAAAATCAACCCTTGGACACTAGCAGCAGAACTGAGGTTACCAAAAGAGAATGAGATGGGTGTGAAAGGGGGCTGCGAAGGGTGGCGGAGCCCCATGGACAATGGTGAAGAACACTTGTTGATTTGGTGGAGGGCAGAGTATGTTGACATATATATGAGGAATGGCAAACCTATACACAGGAGTTTTTTAATGCTTAGACTAAGTTACCACAATAAATGACAAAAAGTAGAGACAGAGAACTAAAGTATTTTCTTTCTTTTTTTAAAAAAAGGTCAAGGTGCACCCTTGTGGCTCAGGGGTGAAGCCCAGGGACTCAGCAAAGAGAGTTAGAAGGGGAGGAAACAACTAAGATGAAAAAGTAAATAGGTGAAATACTTCCTCCTTCTCTCTTTTCCTTCCTGCCTGCTGCTTGCCTGCCTTCATTACTTTTTTAAAATAGATTTTATTGAGGGAATATCGCATTTCAACATTAGGTTTAAGTGGGATATGATAGCAGATTTAAATCTGTATATAATACAGTAAGTTTATCACCTTTTTTCCTTCACTATATAGTTAATCCACGTTTCCTGTTAGTCCCACCTCTCCCCATCTCTTCCTTCACCCACTGATTTGCATTTTTCCCCTCAAAGTGCTTGATTTATTTATTGCTAGATTTAGTTCATTTTTTAAGTCTATCATTGTTTAATTTAGTTCATTCATTTGCTTGTTATTTCTATACAACACATAATAGTGATGTCATATGATGTCTGTCTTTTTCTTTCTGGCACTAAGCAAAATCTCCTCTAGGTCCATCCATGTTGCTGTGAATGGTGGGATTTCTTCTTATTGATAGCTGCATAGTATTCCAATGTGTATATATACCACATCTTTTTATCCATTTATCTGTTGATGAATTTTGTGGTTGCTTCCAGTTGTTGGATATTGTAAATGAGTATGGTAATGTATATATCTCTGCAGATAAATTATTGTTATGTTTTTTTAGTAAATATCCAGTAGAGGTATAACTCGGCCATGTAGGATTTCCATTCTCAATTCTTTGAGGAATCTCCATACTGTTTTTAAAGTGGTTCCATTTTGCATTTCCACCAACAGTGCATAAGAGTTCCTTTATCTTCATATATTCTCCAGCACTTGCCGTTTCCATTCTTTTGGTTAATAGCCATGTTCACAGGTGTGAAGTGATATTTAATGGCTGTTTTGATTTCCATTTCCTTAATGACAAAAGAAGTAGAACATCTTTCCATGTGCCTGTGGGTCATTTGTGTCTCTTCTTTAGAAAAGTATCTGTTAAGTTTGCCTGCCTATTTTTTAATTTAGAATGTTAGTCCAGTAAAAAGCTACTAGAAATAATAAACAAAGACAGCAAAGTGACAGGTTACAAAATTATTATTAAAAATCTGCCATATTTCCATATGCAAATAATGAAATTGCAGAAAGAGTACTCAGAGAAATAATGCCATTTATAATTATACCAAAAAGAATGAAATATCTTGGAATAAATTTTACCAAAGAAGTGAAAGAATTATACTCTGAAAATTATGACATTATTAATATGTATAGAAGATGAGACAAAGAAATGAAAAGCTATTCCATATTTATGGATTGGAAGAATTAACATAGTTAAAATGGTCATGTTACCTAAAGCAATATACAAATTTAATGCTATCCCCATCAAAATCCCAAAGATATTATTCATAGACAGAACAAAAAATCCTGAAATTCATTTGGAATTACAAGAGAACCAGAACAGCAAAAACAATCCTGAGGGAAAAGAACAAAAATGAAGTTATTATGCTCCTTGATCAAACTACTACAAAGTAATAACAACAATAATAATAAAGATAGAATGATACTAGAATAAAAATATAAATACAAATTAATGGAACAGAATTGAGAGCACAGAAAAAAGTCCATACATATATGGACACCTAATTTTTGACAAAGGAGTCAAAAGCATACAATGGGGCAAGGATAGTCTCTTCCATAAATTATGTTGGGGATATTGGACAGTCACATGAAAAAGGTTGAAATTAGATCACTACTAATACCATATGCAAAAATTAATTCAAAATGGATTAAATAATTAGAAGTAAGACAGGAGATCATAAAATACATAGATGAAAACATAGACAAAACACTACAGAACCTGGATTTAGAAGATGTCTTTGAGAACTCAGCTCCAATAGCAAGGGAAATAAAATACGAAGTAAACAAATGGAATTACATCAAATTAAAAAGCTTCTTCACAGTGAAAGAAACATCAAAACAAAAATACATCTGATTGAATGAGAGAAGATATTTGCACATCACATCTCACACAAGGGATTAGTTAATATGTCTTCATTCCTTATTACTTGCCTTACTTCTGAAAAAAGAAAAAACTGTGAAGTTTGAGGTGATTATCTTACAATAAACAATGAGAATCTGTTCTGTTTTGACAAACAATCATATTAGTAAGTTTAGATCAGCTTCCAACATTTTATTTTTCCCTTTAGTGTTAAAATTTCCTGAGTGAGTGGCATCGGTGTCAATTTCCCATGTCAGCAATTTCTTCTGTACTCCTTCATTGGATTTTAATTTAATTTCCAATGTTGTCACTTTTCATTCCTTGTTTTCACTTTTGTCTTTGTTGGTCAATCCCTCTTTCAAATATCTATTTTTGTAAAATGCCATGGAATTATCTTGGGGTATGAGGAAACACAACTATGTGTATTGTTACCTGTGTTTGAGTAGTGCAGTGACCAACAAGGCAGACTTTGAAGGAAGTGATGCATATTATGTAGTTATTTGTGGACACAAGAGAGGCAGCTGTGTTTGTATTTTATGTGATTATTCTCAGACAATATTAGACGATGTTCAAGAACATTAACTCGATTTAGTTTGATATTCCCATCTCTTTTTTTCAGTCAATTTCTCATCTCTACTTTGCAGAATTAACCACTATACTGACTTCCAACAGCGTAGATTACTTTTGCTGTCCTTTAACTGCATATAAATAGAATCATGCAACATATATATTTTGTGTCTAATTTCTTTTGCTTAGCATGTTGTTTTGGGATCTTATCCATGTTATCGTATGTATCATAGTTTATTTTTTAATTCTGAGCAATGTTGACAAATAATTGAAATTTAAAATATGTTCATAATAAGACATAAGAGGTACAAAAGTAAAAACAAAGTTTGTGAATGTTCTCTTTTCTACTCTTTACAAAAAATCATTACTAATAGCTGCTTAGCTAGTTATTATCCTCACATATGGCGACTGTTTTTAGTCTAATCTTAGATTTCTAATCTGACCCTGGACATATTACTAATGCTTGTTTTCTTTATTCTTGCAAAAACTGTAAAAAACTCTTGGTTAATTTGCATAATAATATAGAGACTCACTGATAATTCTTAACACTGTACTCTACTTTCTGGTCTTCCTTTCAATTGTTATGCTATATCTCTTGTGATCATCTTTGAGTCATTCTTTTAAATTCTCCATCAGTTACTTTTACATATGCCTTTAATTATAACCAGGTGTAATTACTTTCACCTGTGCACTATTACTACCTGTCCAAGCCATCATGATTTTTGCTTGGATAATTGCAATCTATTTCAAAGAATTTTCAAAATTGCTTCTCCTCCTCTCACTCTCTTCCCAATTCTAGTCCATTCTCTGAAGAGCAGTACAAGCTATCATATGAATACCTAAGTTAGATTATATGTACACATGTACACAAAGCATTCCAAGGGCTTTCCACATTATTTAGAATAAAAGGCAAAGTTCTCACAGTGTGCAGCCTCTACATGATCTGTATTACCTCTTTGTTTTCATTTTCTATTATTATTCTCACATTTTCCTCTTCAGGTTATTTGGTCTCTTTATTATCCTTAAAAGACTCCAGAAAATTCCCAATAAATACCTTACCCAAGTTTACTTCCTGAAGTCTTTCAAGTTTTAATTGCTCAGATGTTACTTTTTTGCTGAACTGTTATTGACCACCCCAATGTAACTCAATTGTAACTCAAAATGCTACCCTGGCCTTCCTAGATCTATTTTTCTCCATAGCACTTAATACTGTATATTACTTATTTTACATATTTGTTTACTCTAAGTCTTCTCATAGTAAAATGTAAATTCTTTGAGTAAGGAGTTTTGACTGTTTCATTTACGATTGTACATCCAGTTCCTGGCACAACATGAGTCCTCAAAAATTTTTTTTTTTTTTAATATATATGGTGGTTAATTATGAAACGGCCAGCAACTTGATGTTCAACAGTTGTCTTTAAACTCCCTTTGGTGCTTATAAAGTTTTCTTTGGATAAGATAGTCTAATTTCCCATCAGACATATATATTATCTGACTATACTATGTTAGTGATAGCACACTCGAGATTTGTTTTCATTCAACATGTCTCAGGGATAATTGAAACAAGATCAAGAGTCGAGGAAATATCTATGATAGGCAGCTCTTCCTCTCACTTGCTTCAACTTTCATGTATGCCCTTTTTGTTGTAATGGATTATATTTACAAATTATGCCCTCAGTATTTTATTATTTTAATGTTTCTGAGTATTCAATTCTACTAGTTGCCATAGGTAGGCAATGAAATTGTTCAAAACAATGGCTCTCAAATCAGAATGCATACAGGATCATTTGTGGAATTTCTAGATATGTTGAATCTCAAGGTAGAGATCAGTAACCTCCTTTCTTTGACAGGTTGCCTAAACTAATTCTTAGGCAACCAGCCTATCACCTAAGCATAGACTGGCTTATGGAAAATAGCATGCTATAATATCAATTCTCCAATGATAATATTGCTGTAGAAAGAGAACACTTAAAGTAGTTAATTAGGGATGTCCTCAAGAGTCACTCATAATTTTATTTTCTAAAATAATATAAATGAAAGTTTAAGAAATTAAAATCTGCTTAGGAGACACCAAACATACATTTAAAAATGAATAATTCTCAAAGGAGGATTTTTTTTGAAATAGAATGCATAATTATTGAGAAGTGCTATAGCAGTCACAATCCTAGGGATTCACATATATAGTCTAGTATCTGAATTTTTGAAGTTTGTAATTCTGTACATACAAATGTGGCAGAGTGGGCATGGAGATAATAGGAAAAGAATAGCCCCTTTGCTTCACTGGGTCACTTATTCCAGAAACAGAAAGAGGACTGGACGATTTTTCTCAGATTTTCTATGTGAAGTAGCTTCTCACAAACCTCTACACCAACAAGGGAATAGATAGCACATGTACCCACCTACTCAGGCCATCCCCTCAAGTGTCTTTGTCACTAAGATTTCTCTGAGCTGAAAACCTCCTCCACCTCCTTCTTTTCCTGCCAAGCAATGTAGAGAGCACCCCAAATTCCCTGCAAATGTATCTGTAGGATGGGATGTCATCATAAAAGATACTAAGTTTTCACCAAGAACACTCCATTTTATTCCATTTATCTTCCCAGGAAGGTATAATTTTGCTTATTTTGCAAAGTAGGAAACCGACGGTCAAAGAGATTGAGAAATTGACTCAAATTCACCAGCAGAGTAGGATTCCAACCCAGGGAGAGCAGAAACCAAGACCAGTGCTCGTGCTTTTCTTCTCTCCTCCAAAGAGAGGTAGAAATATATTGAGGTTAGAAGTGATTAATGTGGCCTTTCCTTTTCACTTTAGCGCTACCTGGTCATCATTTATGATGATTCCCCCTAATTGATCATGAGACTCAACTTGCTTTCTTCAGCTGACTTGAAGAATGCAATAAACAAAACCAGTAGTACTATGGAAAGCTATGAAAACAGAAGTGACCACATGGAGGAAAGGATCAGTAATATGGAGGGCATAAATGTAGAAAAGAGCCAGGTGGAAGAAAAGAGAAATTTAATATAAAAATGTGAAGAAACTCTCTGAGAGATACTCAACTCCACTAGGAAAGGAAGCATAAGAATTATGGGTATTTCAAAGGAGAAGAGAGAGGAAGGATCAAAGATTATAGTCAAAGAAATAATAACTGAAAGTGCCAAATTCTGGAGAACATCAGTGATGTTGACTCCAGCTTATCTAAATGCAAAAAGGCCTACATCAAGACATATAATTGTGAAGCTATCAAAAGTCCTAGACAAAGAAGAAATAATAAAGGTGACCACGTGATAACATCAAGCAATATATAAATGTTCCTTAATAGACTATCGCACATCAAGGCAGAAACTCTAGAGGCTAGAGAGCAGAGCAATGTATTCAAAGTATGCCAAAACGAAATCATCCAGCCAAGAAAACTACATTCTGCTAAACTTTCTATCATATATGAAGGAGAAATAAATGTTTTCCCTGACAAACAAAAGCTAAAGGAAATTTCTACTATGGGATCTCCCTTGTAAGAAATGTTTAAAGATTATCATCCATCTAAATAAAAAGTTCACAAAACCTAGACAAAACAATAAATAGACAACCAGAAAACAGAAGTCAAAATGATAGTAACAAGCCATTATATATCAATAATCCCACTGAATGGAAATTAACTTAATTCATCAATTAAAAGCAGAGTGGCTCGATTAATTAAAAAACAAAATTTATGCTGTGTGCAAGAAACTCACTCAAGATAGAGACAAACATAAATTTCAAGTGTAGTGATGTAAAATTGGTACTCCAAACCAATAGTGAATCTAAAGAAGCAGGAACTGCTCTACTTATATTAGATAAAATACTTTCATTAAAAAAGGTAACAAAAGATAAAGATGGTCATTGTATAATGAAAAGAGATAAATACAACAGGAAGACAATACTTATTAATATATGTATCCAATATAGAAACACACAAATATGTCAAGCAAATATTAAATACCAAAAGGGAATCATTGATAGAATCACAATAATTAGTAAAGGAATTTAACATCCCACTCATACAAAGGACAGGACATCCAGATAGAAAATAACTAAGGAAAAATGAATATCTATAGAATATTTCACCCTTTCTAATAGAGTACATATTATTTTCAAGTGCTCATAAAGCATTCTCAAGAAGAGACTATATGTTGGGACACAAATAATGTCAATAAATTTAATAAAGATTGAAATCATATCTATGAATAAGATATCACCTCACACTGTGAGAATGCCATTCTCCAAAAGTCTAGAAACATAAGTATTGGCAAGAATGCAGAGTAAAGGGAACTCTTACACACTATTGGTGGAAGTGGTAAATAGAACAAGTATTGCAGAGAGTAGTATGGAGATTCTTCAAAAAATTGAGACCGGAAATACCATATTATCCAGTTATCCAATTTCTGGGTATTTTCCCTAAAAATAAAAACTAATTTGTAGAGATACATACATCCATGTTCATTGCAGCATTATTTGCAGTAGCCAAGATCTGGAAACAACCTAAGTGCCCCCCAACAAGGAGTAGATAATATAGTTGTAGCATATTACACAGTGGAATACTACAGTGTACTAAAAATTATGAAATTCAGTCATTTATAGTAACATGAATGGACATAGGGGGAGTTATGCTTGGTGAGATAAGCCTGAAGTAGAAAGACAGACATTGTATTATATTGCTCATATGTGTTATATAAAGAAATCAAGCACACAAATGAACTAAATCTACAAAAATAGACTTTTAATAAATAAAAGTAGCTATCTGGTTACAGACTGAGAAGAAGAAGGGAGGACAAATTAGGTAGAGGGCATTAATTGTAAGCTGAAGGAAGTACTGAAGTCATGACAGTGAACTTCATTTATTATATACAGATGCTGATTTACAATAATGTACAAGTTTAACCTATATAATGTGATGAATTGTTCCTTCAAAATAAAAATTAAAAACAAAAACAAGAACTCATGTAGCCTATCTGAATTCAAGGATTCAGGGATGTGACTGGAAGTGGAGAGAACCAGAAATATTTGGTGAGAATCAACGATAACTATCATTTTAGTAAGAACAAATACCCATTGTTCAGACATTGTTGAAAAAGCAAAAATGATGATCTTTTACAAGTTAGAAATAAATAATAAACTCTGGCATTTTTCTTTCACCTGCCATTTCCTTGAGAGTAGAGATTTTCATCTAAATCTTCTCACTAACATGATATAACTTAGTGCCTTGGGAATTACACAAAGTCAGCAACATGATTTATTTGTTGTGTGAAACCATTGTTTGTTTGGTGGAGAGAGTAAGGATTCTGTTTTCCCTATCAATGTCCCAGTCTACAATTACATCCAAAGAGTAATACCTATTATTTTACTGAGTCCCTCTGGAGTCTAAGGCTGAAATTCATGCTTTGACAGAGACTAATTGTTAACCTGTTTTCTCCTTTTCTAAGACTTACAGCCAGATTTTAGTTAGAGGTGGCCATGCTCATAAGTTGTAGAACATACGAATTTGAATTAAAGTGGTAGTGATGTGGGTCATATGTAGGCAGACTACTCTATCCTTTGTCTCCTACTACAAATGGAATACAGACAAGCACGATGACTTGGAACCCATGTGTTAGTGATAGTGGAGTCATAGGATGGAAGGAGCCTGGTCTTTAAATCATTACTTAAAAGAAAACCATCTGCCAATTAAGAGCAACCATTTTGGACTTAACTGCACAAAAAAGAAAATTCTAGCTAGTTTGAGTCATCCTTTTTAGCTTGATACTACAACAGTTAACATTTCCTTAACTAATACAAAAGTTTTGAGCTTGAAGAGCTTGAAGAGGCCCTTTGGGTAGACAATGTATGCTGACTCTGTCAGAATGTCTATAATGAAAAGATGATAGGAGAGTAGGGATAGAAGAATAACAGAAGTTCTCTTCTGGACATACAAACTGTGACCTAACCCCACCCCACTGGAGAAACTGATGTTCTGGGGCGAGGAGTGGGAGTCTTCTTTGCAGAGTTGTAATCGCTCTGGAGAAACTCGGTAACTTACTGATAGTGAATTGAGGGCAGTGTACAGATAGGTAAGTCATGTCTAATGTGAGGTATGTGTGCCTTCAAAATTTTCTCTATCACATGATAGAAATCATCACTATTAGGACAGTTCCTTTGAACTTTAGAATTGACTTCAAAATATTCTGTTAAATTGAGTGTAAATGATCAAACAGCATCACTCAGAAGCATATCTCACCTAACAACCAATTTGGGCAACATGAGAAAGTTATTCATGAACTGGAAAGAAGCTGGACAGAGCAAGTGCATTGGGATAGTCAATTGCAGTCCTAGTCTGGCTAACCTGATGTGATATTTTGAGCAAGTCCTTGACACTCCGTCCTTAACTTCTTCTTTTAATTCTTTTCTTTCCTTCAAAATTCAACTCAGATGTAAACTGCCACTGGAAGTTATCTCTATTTCCAGCCTGAGTTAAGTATCCCAGTAAGGTGTCCTCCTCCTCCGGGCTCCCAAAGAGGAGTATTATATCATAGTACTAAGATTCCCCAGTTGAATGGGATATTTTTGAAGGCAGAATTGTGTCTTACTCACCGTTGGGTCCTCAACAGTGGGTTTCCCTAGTATGTGGCCCAGGGTCTAGCTCTCCACTGGTGTGCTGAACACATTAGACACTTATGCTGCTGGGAGCCTTGTATCTTATATAAAAAAGGATTCAGATAATCTTCATCCCTGAAGAACAGAAGCTGAGCTGGAATCTAAGAAAAAGTCAGGAGAGGAGGGAAGAAGAATGCCAAGCAGAGAGAACCATGAACCCATCCTGGAACAACCTTTTTAGGGCATTGGGGTGGGCTTGAAGTCTTTTACATCCTGGCTGGTATAGGCCAGATACCTTTCCATGCAGACACTGGGCAGAGACTGCTGGGAACAGGCTCTGTACTATTGCTTCCAGATATACTGTCTCCTCTGCAGCTGTCTGGCTTTTGTCCTCAAGTGTGGGCTGTCATCAGTGATGCCAATACTAGGAGATGAAATAAATAAATAAAGCTTTACTAATATCGTTTTCATTAGAAACACAGGAAATAAATTAATGTTTTCCAAATGGGAAAAGAAAAAACCAATAGGGAAAGAAATATTTATTCTTAACCTTCTGAGAAAGATTTTTATAAATAATAGAAAGCAAAAAAATAAAAACCATGAAAAAGGATTTGCCATCATCCTTTTAACCTTTGTTTATTATCACTCATTCTATATCATCCTGAACTGCATGATAATTTAAAATTTTATTTTAATTTTAAGGTACCATATAATCAACCTAACCTTTTATAGCATATTTTTTTTAACCAAAAACTTTAAAAATGTCCCAAAAGGAAATACAACCAGGGGGAGGGAGGGTAAGGAGTCCTGTAACCTTCTAGAGTAGTCATTTAATTTCTGAGATTAAAAGGTCTGTGCAAAAATTTGATAACACAAAAGACAACAAACATGATCAATGTAAATGTTCTTTTTTGGTGTGCTGAGTTGTGTGGAGCAGCTGCAGTTTGGCTTCTTCTGTGTCTTCTGAGTGTTCATTCAAATTCAAATTATTTTGAACTCTGGTCATTTTGTTCATTTTAGGAGAATTTTCTTTCATTCATTTCTACCATGGTTGATCTACTCTGATAGTGACTTCTTTCCAAGATTCATCCTGTAGTTCCTACCTAAGTGATTCATAAGTTTTGAAAAATATTTATATTAGTAGTTAGCAAACAGTCAAGTGTAGTTTAAGTGCGTTATGTTCTTTAATCCTCATGGCCCTATGGGGAGGGGTTATTGTATACATTTGACAGGTAAGAAAACTGAAGCTTAGAGATCTTAGGCAAACTGCATAGTTAGGGAGTAGCAGAAATTTGAGACCAAGCTCAGTAGATGCCTTATCAAAGGTGGTTAATTAGTGGGTGCCCAGGGAGGTACTGGGATTCTTCACACTGCCCCATATAGGTTCCTGCCACTAGAGAGACCCCTCATCTCAGGGTCTGTTGGGAGATTTATTTTATAAGTAAATAACAGATTGAGAGGGAACATGCTGTGTGATCCCTGGCTAAAGACTTAGTCTGAACCTATAATACCTTCAGTAAGTTCTTTGCCGTGTGTAGTCCCTCCACAATCCTAACCTTACCATGTTATTATTACCCAGGTGACTGTGGGAATATGTGAGTTGACGTGTTGCTTATAGCAGAGATGTATATTGTCAGGCTGAACAGGCCATCTGACTATTTGATCCATTCATCCATCCATCCATTCATTCAAGCACTTGATAGTCAAGAGAGGTTAGAATATGCTGAAATAACAAGCTAACCACTCCCCAAAGTTCAAGGATTTAAAACAGAAAATAAAAAATTTTCTGATGCATGTCCTATGACAATTGTTAGGAGAGATTTTGTTCAGATTCCATATTGACATGCACTTCCATAACCTCAAAGGAGAGGGAACATGATGAATCATGTACTGGCCCTTCAGGATTCTCTTCAGTTGGGACACATGTCACTTCAAACTATATCACATTGGTGAAAGCAAATCAGATGCCAAATATATTTGGAAGGACAGGAACTAGAGCATATGTGAATAACCTTGATGGCAACCATGATATTATTCTAGGCCCTGCGATACTATGGGAAGTGTTTATTCCAGCAGAACAGGCAGTTATGAATCTATGCTATGAAAAATTAGAGCAGAAGAGGAAAGAATGATGGGAATGATGAAAGCTGGTTAGGAAAGACCTTTATGTGAACACCACACTTGAGCTAATAATTGAAACAAAGAAATAAACTCAAGGATGTAGGGAAGAAAGATTTAGGAACGTGGAAACAGCAAGTGTAAAGGTTCTGAGTTGGGAATGGTCTTCTCTTATTAGAACAGAAGAGAAGGCCAGTCAACCAGTGTGTAGTGGGGGATGGGGAGGAGCTTGGGGAACCAGAGCACAAGGGCCTTTGTAGGCCATGGTAAGATTTTAAAGTTCAGTTGAAGTGTGATAAAAATTCACTAGAAGATTTGTAAACAAAGAAGTCATGAAACTTGATTTTACATTTTTAAAAGATCATTTGGTGGTTCTGAGGGGAAAAGAAAAGACTCTTAGCTGCAAAGGAATAAGTGGAGCATCACTCTGGAAGTGACTGTCAGTAAAGTAGCCTCTTCTCTGGCTGGGGAGACAAGAGACAAGTATGGATGGTTTCTTTCTGATCCTCAGAGCCACTGTTCCACCTTCACTGGACCAGGTGAGGCTTGGCTTGGAGGAGTTTCTAAGGGACCTGTGTCTTCCTCCTATACTATATCTCAGATTTCCAAGGATATTTGGCATTCATCCTCCACATCTTTTGCCCTCATTCCAGAAGACATGGCTCTAAGGAGTAAACTGAGCTCTGTGAAACCTGTTTACTGTGGATGAGAGCCACCTCCACATTTGATTGCCACATTTTTCTCCTTAATCATACCTAAAAAAAATTCCTTGCATTAAAAAAATATTATTTCAAAACCTCGTGAACATTAATTTGCTTAATGTTGCCCTGTCACAGATGATGTGTTTTGCCTGATACTTTGGCACAAGAGATGGGTGGAAGGCATCTCATATATTTGTGTCAAGCTTCATCGGCAGTGACGTTTGTCAGGGGTTGCTTAAGTGACAGTCACAAAACACCTGATTGTATACCTAGAATTACCTATTATGGCAGAGTAGCTCACGCCTCTATCTGCCATCAGTTATTTGTATATTTCAACTGAAATGGGCACGAAACAAATCTGGAAGGAAGTAGATTCCAAATTAGTTCTTGGACCAACCTTTCACAATGAAAACAGGTCTTTTTTCTGCAAGTTTCCTGTGCTGTTTGCTGTTTCTCCCCTCCCTTCTACTCAGTTGTCAGCCCTCCTACTAGGCTAAAATGGGATGGGGGAGCTGACTCAGGCATTACTAATGGATTTCAATTACAGAGGATTCATTCCTATTATTTCTGAATCTAGTCCAAATTACACTTTTACCCTCAAGACCAGAAAAGAAACAGATAAACTCAACATTTGCACAACACTCTAACTGACGTTTTCCTGGATTTAAATTTGAACTATTATATAAACAAAAGCAATGCATTAAATTAGTGTAGAATAAGAAAGGCAGCAAATATATAACCCTGACACCTTCAGCAGCATACTGGAATAAACAGTGTTTATTTTCTTTTTAATTAAATTTTTGAATAGGTCATATATTCTTGTTAAAAATAAAAATATATATGTACCTGAAACTTTCACTTTTTTGTTTTCATTTTGGCATATTTTAGATTTATAGGAGAGTTGAAAACAGAGTACAGCGGGTCTTTAAATAATGTCATTTTGTTCAATGGCGTTTCCCTTTTACTTAATGAGGAAAAAAATCAATTCCCATCTGGGGTCACTATCTGTGTGAAGTTTTTACATTCCCCATACTTGTGTGGGTTTTCTCCAGGTGCTCTGGTTTCCTCCCAGAGACATGCACATTATGTTCACGGTGTGTCTAAAACATCCCAGTCTGAGTGTGTGGTGAGTGTGCCCTGAGATGGAAGGACATCTTGTCCAGGTTGGATCCCACCTGCACTCTGAACTGCTAGGATAGGTTCCATCCACCTGTGCCCCTGAATTGGAATAAGTGGACTAGAAAATGAATAAATTTATACAAATGATTGTTTAATATTAGACATATTTGGGGTCTTTATTTAGAAGTTAGGTGATATATTTGTCAACAGAAATATGCCAGAGGGCAGTAATCGTTTCTACTAATCACCCTATGGTCAAATTGATTTTGTTGTAAGTTGTGTTACATAAAAGTTGCAATTTCCAAGAACTTGTCCAGGACATTGAGGACCTATGATACAGAATTTCTATATTATCATTTACCCAGCTTCTCTGAATGTCAACATCTTATATATTTGTCAAATTTGACATTAATACAATGATAATGACTAAACTATAGACTTTATTCAAATTGCATTAGATTTTCCTTTAATGTCCTTTTGTCTGTCTCAGGATCCAAACCAGAATATGTTCTGGCACTTAAGTGCTGTGTCTGTTTAGTTTGCTCTTATCTGTGTTCTCAGTGTCTTGTTTGCCATGACCTTGACAGTTTTGAAGAATAATGGTTAGTTTGTCGAATATTCCTCATTTGGGATCTACCTGATGCTTTCTTATAATGAATGGGATTATGTGTTTGGGGAAAGAACACTGCAACTAAAGGCCATTCTGATTGTATCATATCAGGGGCATAATAACTTTGGCCACTTGGTTAAGGTAGTGTCTGTTATCTTTCACATTTCTTCTCTATAAACTTATAATTTGTCCCTTTAAAACTATTCATTGGACATGGGTTATTAAGTCCAACTCTAACTCTTGGAGAGGGGAATGACTTTCTACCAACTGTGAGGGAACTATATCTACATGCTGCTTGAAATTCTTTTATAAGGAAAATGTGTCCTTTATTCTTCCATTTGTTTATTTACTTAATCATTGTGCATATCAATATGGAATTACAAATGTTTTATTCTTTGGGTTATAACCCAACTATTGTAATTATTTTTCTGTTGTTGCTCACACAAAGCTACAAGCAAAAGCTCCTTGTTTCATTTTGATCACTGCGGGGTCTTTCTGGTCATATGACCAATTTTTTTGATACTCAACTTTGTTCCCCACCCCTAGACCTACCAGGTGTACCAAGTTAGGAAATATATGCATTACATAGGATGTATGTGTACCATGTATCTACAGAAATCTGTCTCAATTTTTCTTTCTCTTTCTTAAAAAGAAATTATTAAAAAGTAGAAATTCACATTAACATCTCTAACTCTAACCCGGTACCACAGGATATATTCTGATCATCCCTTTTTGTTTCTTTGTGATGCCAGTGACTATTATGTATAATTTATTTATTTATTTGTTCAGTCTTAGCATACATGCCTCATATATTCATGAGAAATAAATTTACCGACTGGAAGATAGTGTTTACATACAATTATTTTGTCTCTAGCCTTAGTTTGTATCTACTCAGACACCATTTTTAAAAGCACTTAGGTCAGCTTCTTTTACTCCACCCTCTTCGGTGAGTCAAATACTGGTCATATGCTTGGATTAATTTATACCAGTCTGTATTCTACCTAGGGTCCCCCAACATTCTAATTTAGTTCTTTAATTTCTACAGCTCTGTGTGTTTTGACAAATGCAATTACCACCCAGTATTATAGAGAATTAAATGCCCTTGTGTAGCCCTTTGTAGTCAGGGTCCTTCCTCTACCTCATCTCTGACAACCACGAATTTGTTTTCTATGCTTATAGTTTTACAAATACTTTAAAGCATATTTTCCACTTTATTTTTAAATTGAAGTAGTTCCTTGTTATGAGGACTACACCTCCCATACTGCATGCTGAGTAGATACCCCACATTCAATGGGAAAATGCAGAGCAGAATGAGGGCTGTAGAGTCAGAGTATTTGACCACACCCGGCTCTAATTCTTACTTTCTATAGGATCGTGATCAGATTACTTATTTCAATATCCTAGTTTCCTTTGTTCTGAAATCAGGGTATAATAGAACCTGTTTCCCTGGATTGTTGTGAAGCCGACATATGTAAAGAGTGGGGCCTAGAGCATAGCAATGCTTCAAAAATGTTAGCTGCTATTACTATTATTACCATAATCTATAAATGGCTTCATTTAAAAATGATAAAAATTCCTTTTTATTAAAGTATACTTCATCTACTAAATTACAAGCAGAACATCAATGGGGTGGGGAATAGAAACAATTTTCTTTCCTGATGATTGTTGCTTCTCTTTAAAGTTTAACTCTCACTCAGAACACTGATGGAAACACATACCATTACTTATTTAACAATCACTTATTCATGTCATGGTACCGTAATGGGGATCTTGTATATTTACTTATTACTGTATCGTTAGCCTCCCTAGTGAGTCCTAGAGCATGGTGAGGATACACACTATGTAATTGGAGAGTGAATAAATGAGATCCTCTGTGCGGGTAGTCCTCAGAAATGCAAAGAAGAGTCTCAGTCCTTTAAATGAGTGAGATAAATAGGAGGGTAAGAAATAGGAGGCCAGCAATTACCCATGGCTCACAAAGGCATGCCTGGGCTAGCTCTTCCTGGATGTGATGAATAGTTGGCACATGGAGATTTCTCATAAGAGTGCTAGGAAACCACTCTTCTGACAAGAAGAGAAAGACCAATAGATGAAGACATAACAGACATCTGAAAGCTTAAGTGATTTGGGAATGTTCTGGGAATGGCAAGTAGACTGATTTGGCTAGATTGTTTGGATAATGGAAGGCAGGACTGAGAACAGTGTGGAGGTCTGTGCCTGGCCTCAATAATTCTTATGTTCTATGCTCAGGAGCAATGGAAGCGATTGGAGACTTCTGTGCAGAGGAGTGGTAGAGTCAGATTTGTGTTTAGGTGTTATCAGTGAGACTGCAATAGAGTGGTTTAGGAGTGGGGGACATTTCAAGCATGGAGAGACAGCCTGGAAACTTGGAGATACTTAGGAGAGGGATGGCTGTGTTCTGAACAGAAGTGCTGGAAGGAAGAAAGGGAGTTGAAATACTTTTTGATTTAACGCTCATTGAGGTAACTTTGATTACAAAATAAAATAAACCCATATGTGCAGGTTCACCTTTCATCAAACATATGATAACACATGGTCTCCACCACCAAATTACCATAAATCATTTACCTATTGGACCCTGCCAGCCCTTGCCTCAATCCCCAGCCCTGTTCTCAATTGATAACCTCAGTTCTATTACTAATATCCAAGGGTTGGTTTTTGTTTTCTGTGTTTCTTTTCTGTTTCTTTTCTTTCCACATATGAATGAGATCTTCTGACATTTGTCTTTCTCCTCATGATTTATTCATTTAGCACAATCCCCAGCATAATCTAGTTCCATTCAAGTTATTGCAAATAATAGAATTTCATTTTTAAGGGCTGCATAATATTCATAGTAAATACATGTATTTATTTATTTTAAATTTATATTTATACATGTATGTGTTTGTGTGTATACATATATATGTATATATATGTATATATATGTATATATACTTACCACATCTTCTTTACTCATTTATATAATGATGGGAACGTAGGTAATTTCCAAATTTTGGCTATTGTAAACAATGCTGCAACAAACATAGGGATGCATATATCATTGCAAATTTGTGTTTTTATCTTCTTTGGTGATATCCACAGGTGGAATAACAAGATAAAATAGAATTTATAATTTTAAATTTTTGAGGAAACTCTATATGGCATTACATAAAGGTTGCATCAATTTACACTCCCTTCAACAGTATAAAAGGGATCTTTTTTCCTTTGCATCCTTAATTGCATTTTCTATCCAGATTTTTGGATAATTGCCAGTCTCACAAGTGTAAGATGATATCTCATTATTATTTTGATTTGTATTTCCCTAATAACAAGCAAGAAAGAACATCTTTTCCTATGTTTGTTGGCCATCTGTATGTTTTCTTTGAAAAAATGTCTAATACTTCCATTTCAATTTTTATTGAGTTTTTTGTTTTTCTATTTTTGAGTTTTATGAATTCTTCACATATTTTGAATATTAAGCCCTGCCCAAAATATGATCTGCAAATATCTTCTCTCAGTAGGTAGGATTTTTTTATTGTTGTTTTGTTTTCTTTTAATGTGCAGAAGATTTTTAGTGTGTAGTAATTCCATTTGTTTATTTTTGTTTTTGTTTCCGTTGTCCATGCTGTTGAGTCCCCAAAGACCTCACTAAGGCTAAAGTCATAGAACGTATTGCCTATATTTCCTTCTAAGTTTTTTTTTATGTTTTCAGTCCTACATCCAAGTCTCTAATCCATTTTGAATTATTTTTTAATTGTTTATATTTATTAAATATTTTTTCACAATGCTAATTCATTTTTTAATATTGACATTGTATCTCAATCTATATTTCACACCATTTGCTCCACCAGAGTTCCAGTGTCCTTTACCACCACCACCTTTTCCCCTCTTTCCATCTCTTTACCAGCACTGCTCTAGCAGTCATCATTTTCTGCCCTGAGATTTTTTGCTGAATCAATTTTTGTGTATGGTGCTAGAAAGTAGTTTAGATTCATTCTTTTGCATGCATCTGTCCAGTTTTCTCAATCCTATTTATTGAAAAGATATTTCTTAATAGTAGGCTCTTGGCACCTTTGTCATAAATTGACAGATTATATATGTGTGAGTCTATTTCTGATGATTCAGTTCTATTTTACTGATCTTCGTCTCTGTTTTTATTCCAGCAGCACACAGTTTGATCACTATCAAGTATTATAGCTCAAGATCTGAGATGTGATATCTACACTTTTGTTACTTTTTCTCATGATTGCTTTGGCTATTCAGGGTCTTTTGTGATTCTATACAAATTAAAAATGCTTTGTTTTAGTTCCTTGAAAGATGCCAATGGAATTTTGATGAGTATTGTCTTAGACCTTCCCATTATTTTTGGTAAGATGTCCATTTTAACAATTGTAATTCTTTCCAACCATGACCATGGAGTAGAGGAATGGTGGAGTCAGACTCTCTCACTCCTCTACTTTCCATCTCTTTGTATCTTACTCTATTTCTCTTAAAAAGTCTTATAATTATCAGGACTTATTGTGTATAGATCTTTTACCTTCTTTGCTAAGTATATTTCAAAGTATTTAATTCTTTTGTTTATATTGTAATGGCATAGTTTTCTTCATTTAATTCTCTTCTGTTGTATTATTTGCATATAAAAGGGCATAAGTTTTGGTATGTTAATTTTGTAGCTTGCCACTTTATGGTACATATAGATTAATTCTAGTAGTCTCTTGATGGAGTCTGTAGAATTTTCTACATATATTATCATGTCATCTGCAAATAGTGGTAGTTTTACTTCTTTTACAGTATGTATTCCTTTTATTTCTTCTTCTTACCTAATTGCTCTGGCTAAGACCTGCAGTGTAATGTTAAATAGCATTATGAGAGTGGACACCTTTGTCTCATTTGTGTCTTAGAGGAAACACTTTCAGTTTTTCACCATTGAGTATGATGCTAACTGTATATTTATTATAAATACCCTTTATTATGTTAAGATATGTTCCTTCTACTCCAATTTGATGTGAACTTTTTATCATAAAATAATGCTGAATCTTGTCAAATACTTTCTCTGAATCTATTGATAAGATTGCATGACATTTTCCTTGCTTTTTTGATGTGGTGTACTATATCAACAGATTTGTGTATGTTGAACCATCCTTACATCCCCAGGATAAATCCCACTTGATCATGATGGATGATCCTCTTGATATATTGTTCTATTCAGTTTGTTGATTTTTTTCGAGGCTTTTTGAATCTATGTCATCAGAGATGCTGTTCTGTAATTTTTCTTCTTAGTGACTATCCTTGTCTGCCTTTGCATAGAAAGTGTTTGAAAAAGTTCCCTGTTCTTTAATTTTTGAGAAGAATAGGTATTAATTCCTCTCCGAAGTTTCGGTAAAATTCACTAGTAAAGCAATCTGCCCTCAGCTTTAATTTTTAGAAGAGTTTTGATTCCATCTACAATTTATTTGTTTGTGGTAGGTTTGTTCAGGCATTCCATTTCTTCTTGATTCACTCTTGGTAGGCTGTATGTTTCTAATAATTTGTCTATGTTCTTAAAGTTCGTCAGTTTATTGACATGTGGCTTTTCATAGTTATCTTCATTGCAACTTCTCTTTCATTTTTCATTCTAGTTATTATAGTCTTCTATTATTTTTGCTTAGGGAACCGAGTCAAAGGTTGTCAATTTTATTTATTTTTTCAAAGAAACAATTTTTGTTTTATCGATCTTTCGAGTTGTCTTTTTTATTTCTTTTTCACTGATTTCATCTTGAATTTTTACTGTTTTATTCCTTCTACTCACTTTTGGCTTCAAGTATTCTTTTTCTTTGCTTTTGATATAAGGTTAAATTGTTTATTTGTAATTTTTTATTTATTGAAATAGGCTTGATTGCTGTAAACTTCCCTCTGAGTACTGCTTCTGCTGCATTCCGTAAGTTTTGGTAGCTCTTTTCTTTATTCTTGTTTATCTCCAAGTACTCTTTAATTTCTCTGTCTCTTTTATATGTTTGGAATTCTGTGTTTATTACTATGAGTTATTTTTCCCTGATGTAAAGATCTTGCATCAGGATATTAAGTTGTGCAGGATAGGTCCAGGTATTAGTCTGGAACAATGGACTTCCTTTTTCTGTGTGAGATCAACACTGGTCAGATTTGTTGAAACTCTGTGATACGTCCTGCGTCTGTCATGAGTTCTGGAGTGTCCAGCTTATAGGGTTTGAGTTGGGTTAGGAAATTCAGAATCACAGACATGGACAACATGGCATAAGAAGAGAGACCCAAGAGTTGTAGGCTTAGTCTGCAAGCAGGTCACAGTCCCAACAGAGACCACAGAAGAAAAAGAGGAGGGAATTGGATTTAGCAGAGAACACTTCCCAGTGAAAATTCCTCACTCCTTCAGAGGAGTAGAATCCCTGCAGGAATAGACAAATTCTGTCACCTGGGCATGGAATTTCAGGAAGCACCAAGCAGGTATCCAAGGTGTTTAGCTATATCCCTCTACTGGGCGGTAACTGACCTCTTGCTGGGGCTCTTCCAATGACTTTCCTCATTAAAAAGGTAGAACAGACTGTTTCTTGCCAGGATCCAGTCAACTTTCTCTACACAGAAGCTGCAGACTTAGTTGTCTCTTGCAGCCCATGAATAAGTATCTCTGTGCTCCAACCGCTCAGCACAGATGTGCTAATGGATGAAGGTATGGTCATTTTCCCCTGGGCTTCCTTAAAATGGTGACCTCAAGTGTCAGCACTTTGGGGAAGCAATGTATCAGTTTACAAGGAGGCTGCCTATCTTCTCAACCCCATAACAAGATTTTTGATTCAGTGACTGAAGCCAGTTTTCAGGTAAGGTGTCACCTGCTGAGAGTGACAGTTTCTGGGAGAGTGTCAGTTTCACTAGTCTCTCCTGATGGCCCCAATGTCTCTGAAAAAGGCGGCATGATGCTGAGACAGATCAGCTTCTTCTACCATTTATGTAGGTGCGTGTTCTGTCTCTTTTTTAAGGTTCTGATTCTCATTCTTTTTCAAAGGTTGTATTTGCTATATAGTTTTATTGTGGTTGTTTCTGTGGGGAGTAGGCAAGCTTGAGATCTTAATATGCTACCACCTTGGAACCGACTGAGATATTTTTTAATGGTAGATTTGATAGACTTTTTAGATCAACTGTATAGAGGACTGAGGACAGAAAGTAATACAGAGAGCGGCAGTGTGTAACCTACTTGGATAAACTCCTGGCTTATGGGATCATTTATGGTTCCCAGTGGGAGTTAGGAGTGAGAGAATAAGTTCAGGTGTATGTAACTGTGCCTATTGCACACACTAGTGTACACATGTGCATACACATCATTCCCCACTAATAATTATTAACATTAAAACAGGAAGCAAAGAATCAAAAGTGACAGAGAATGTGTATGGGTGTTTGAAATGTACATAAAGAATACATTTCCCCAAGAAGGCCAGATTGAATTTAGAACCAGCAAAGAAACTGCATGCACAGTTAGGGGTTGTGGGATAAAATGTGCCTGCTTTGTCACCTCTGACTAGCATGACCTTTCTCCTCCAATGGTGACCTTCAACAGATAAAATAGACTTCCTGTGTCTATAATTCTACTACCCATGACCTACAAAAGAAGGCTTTTGAGTCCCTATCATTCATTGGATGATGATATTTTTACAACAACAGCTGCTCCCAACTACAAATGCAGCCAGAGAACTTACTGTAAAAAGAAATGGAATGAGAGCAGAGTTCCTGTGACCGTCACTGTGTCAAAAGTGCTCTAATCAATGGAGCAAACCAGCCACACCCAGCAGAGCCTGCTTTATGTTCTAGTTATTGCCCGTTTGCCTGGAATGATGTCCTCCGTAATATAATGCTGAAATTAAACGTTAAACTCAGAGGAAGGGTCATATGGTAGGAAAAAGCAAGTCAGAGCATAGAGGTTAAGAGAATGAAGTATTACTCCCAGCACCTTTTTGAGGTGGTGTAAGGAGGCCTAAACCTTTAACCACACTCTGCATCCCTTATGCCTGTCACTGAATCTCAGGGAAAGCTGGGACTCTGTCTGCACTTAGCACTGCTGTGACTAAAATAGAACAGATCTATGACAAACAAGGAGGCATGATTACTACATAGAGTCTTTTGCTCCAAGCTGCAGATGGGAGAAATCCTCTAATCTCACAGAGTCTTAATCCTGGATTAAGGCAGATTTGTTAATAAAACACTAGTAAACTCAAGAATAGTTTGCAATTATCCTCAACTTTTGTTTCATACATTATATAATTTTAAAAATACACACAGATGAAGTAAATTATGTTTTAAATTCTCTGTACCCCTGAAGAAATAATTCAGGAAAATTAAGAGTTCAGATAATAAAGTGATGGTTAGAAAATTCAAAGAGACTAGTTTGATTAGAACTAATATTTTCAATTTTCATTTTCATACTAACTCAATCAGAGAGATGACTCCTAACAACACTGACAGTGAGTGAAATGGTGAATTTGTTGAGATGTGTGTGTCAAGCCTAAGCATAGGTGTGCTGGCTTCACTCTCCTTCCCATCTAAAGGAGAAGTTATGCTAACAGGTAGTTCCCCTGTAAGACAGCGAAAATCATCTGTTCTGACCCATCAACTTTGTAGTCAGGACTCAAAACAGCACCAAATACCTGGCAAATTTTTGCAGGTACAGTCCTGTTAGCCTGTGCTAAGTCTGGCTGTCAGAACAGTCTGTCTCTCCAAGGCATACCCAAGTGATTGCCTCTTTTTTTGTAGAAGCTGGGTTGCTGTTTGTGCCAAGACACAGTCATTTGGGGTTCATGTTAACACAACTTCTCTGAACACCTGGGAGAGGGGCATTTAGATAACATTCGTTTGTGAGAATAAGTCACTGTTTGGATGAACTTGCCCATGTTAGCGTTAGTCTTGCTTTAGATTCAGTTGTGCATGGCTCCTCCATCTCGGTGATATGCCTAGATCCTCTCCCCTCCCTGGGGCATGTTTGGAAGGTGGAGTGAGTAGAGAGAAATAACTATCCACAGCCATATGTACTTAGTGCATATCTACAGTTAGTTTTTTTTCATCACAGAATTAATTCATACAACTGTGGAGAGGCGGGGGTAGAAAGAGTACATTCACATAACACTTGTGATCCAGGCTCATGGAAAATGAAAAAATCTAGTAACTCTGGGTTGCCTTCTACCTGCTATCAATCCTTGAAGAGCAGGGACCATTGTTCCCTTTATTTTAGTGGATGCACACAACTCAGGCCATACCACGTCCTAACTACCCTCCTCACTGAGGCTGACTGCTACTGCCACTGCTTACTCTCTTTATGCTGTTGTTCATCTTCTAGTAAAGAAAGAATGAACTCTTCCTTGTTTCTCTGTGTCTTCAGGGGAAATGAGATACCAGGAGGGCTATGTTCATCAGATGCCTCACTCATTTATGGAACTTACCAGAAATCTGTGGGCATCTATTGTATCTCTACAAATCTAGGAAATTTATATGACCAAGAGCCTGAGCTCTTTGGGAGTTGACTATACCATCGTGTGATACACTATGACAACATATATTTCTCCCCACAAATTCCCATGGTTTGGTTAAGAGTCATTACTTTCTCAAATCTCTTCATTTACACCATCAACTCTAGGAGCTGGCTCTCTGTTCAAGGCTCTCTTCATAAGAAATAAAATATATAAACACTCTTGAGACGATGTGCTAGAGTTGGAGTAGAAATCAACAAATTTATAGCCCAGAAGCAGTTGAATGATCATAAGGGATGGTGACTGGCCCAGAATAGAAGCTATCACCTCTGGTGACACTAAATTATGCAACTGATGAATTTCAAATCCAAATCTTAATATATTGTGAGGAATAATTTCATAGGATTCAGATATAGCATTAGGAGTCCGAAAATACTGAAATTATATGCAAAATCTTATGTGAAGAAGAGGAAATTTGTTGTTTTTGCTGAGGAAATAATCACTAGCTTCTTTATCTTCTGAAAATAGCTTAATTTTTCAAAAAGATTTACTGACCATTAGTTTCCTGTACAAATATTCAACCTATTGTGCTCCCCCAAAGTTAAGAATACTTACAAATATATCCACAATATATAAAATAGAATACATCAGAACGAGGCATTGAAAATGAGTGTTGAGTCCATTGGTCCGGCTAATTGTAAAAAAAAGTGCCTTCACCTAAACTTTTGTTTCTTTCTTTTTTTGAGAATTTTATTGCAGTAACTTTGTTACACATAAAAATAAATTCATATGTGTACAGTTACCTATATGTGAAGTTTCCCCATTCCTGAGATATAGGTCAACACACCCTGCATTCCACCAAATAACCAAGTACTCTTCACCATTGTCCAGTGAACTCTGACAACACTTGCCCCCACCCTTCTGTCCCTATTGGTAACCTCAGTTCTACTGTGAATGTCCAAGGGTTGGTTTTGTTCTATCAGTTCCTTTGTTTTGTGTATTCACATTCTAAGTATGAGTGAGGTCATCTAGCATCTATCTTTCATTTTTTGAATTTTTTCATTTAGCATAATGCCCTCTAGATCCATCCATGTCTATTCAAATGACAGAATTTCATCTCTTCGAAGAGCTATGTAGCATACCATTGTGTATATATACCAAATTTGTTTTTCCATTTATTTGACATTTGGCAAGAAGTAGTTTTCACTTCCTAGCTATTGTGAAAAGAGCTGCAATAAACATGTGGGTGAATAAACTCTGCAGATTATGATTTTGTATCTTTTGGGTGATACTCAGAAGTAGGTGATGGGATCATATGAGATTTAATCTTCAATTTTGAAAATATCTATACTTTTTTCCGTAGGGGTTGTACCAATTTGCACTCTCACCAAC
>RJWH01006913.1:0-47270 GCA_004363575.1 Solenodon paradoxus | reverse complement strand
CCAGTGGGCGGCTCCGCGGGCGGGGCGCGGGGCGGGGAGCAGCGGCCTGCGCTCACCGGGTCTCCCCGCGGCGCAGCGGCGCTCGTGCCCCACCACCGGCTGAAGCGGAAAACCACCATGCTGCCCAGGACGGCGGACGTGGAGGAGCAAGAGCAGTAAGTGGGCAGGCGGCGCTGCGGGGCCTGGCCGACCTCCCGCACCGTGTTTGAGCCGGTGGCCTCGCGGGCGTCTGATGCCCGCCCAGCCCTCCGCTGCCCTCCTCCTTGGGGTCGGCCCGCGCCTCTGCCGTTCTCGGAGTCTCTTTCCAAACCGGGCGGTCGGGCGGGCAGGGGAGGTGTGTCCCCGGGTCACCTGAGCTGTGCCCGGACCGCCCCTCGCGCTCTGTCTGGGAGAAACCCTGCCACCAGCCTTGACCGCGTCCCCAGTGGAGAGACGCTGCTGCCTGCTCGCCGCCCCGGCTGGCCGCTGGCTTCCAGAACTAACCGCGTGCGGCCGGGAGTGGGTGCAGCTGGGCGGGCACACGGCGGCCCGGGCACGGCGGCCCCGGTGGACAGGGCAATGCTCCCCGATGCAGGGGCTCTGTTGGCAGGATCCCCTTCTTCAAGTTCTGCTACCAGTGCGGCCGCTCCGTCGGGGTCCGCCTGGTGCCGTGTGCCCGCTGCTACGGAATCCTGACCTGCAGCAAGTACTGCAAGACCAGAGCCTGGGCGGACTTCCACAGGAACGACTGCGGCGACCTGCTGGCCCTCGGTGAGTCTGGGCGGTGCCGGGCGAGGTCCCTCACTCTGAGATCTCGGAGCTCAGTCAAGCCACTTGCAGAACCAAGGGGCCTGGGCGGGGGCGGACGGCCCTTCTCCTGCGTGTGGCTCCCGTGCCAGGTGTCTGCTTGTCCCTGGACACTGGGCAAGCCCTGTGCACAGAGCTGGCCACACTGCCTGGGTGCCTGCTGGACACTGGTCCCAGACCACTGGGCACCTTCCAGAGGTTTCCTCTTAGCCCGAGTCAGGCTCTCGCAGTGTGGATGTCAGCAGGCGTCTCTCTAGAATCACCTGCCCTGCTGCTGGGTGGGAGCCGGGCAACTCCGCCCGGGGCCCATGCTCTGAGCATGGCTGCTTGCCAGTGGCCACTCTGCTGATGTACGAGGGGAGGGAGAGACCGCGGTCCTGGGCCCTGGCCCTGCCACCTCTGCTCTGCCCCGCTGTGCCTCTGTCTGATCTCTGTGAAATGGGGTGGTGACCGCTCCCTGCGTGGGGCGCCCTGTGGCCGGTGCCCAGCACACCGGCTGGGGACCCCAGGACGAGGTCCTTGTGGCATGTCCCACATGTACAGGATGGAGCGGGCAGGACCTGTGCCACCACCATCCCTGAGGGCTTTGCCGCGGGGGGACGTGGCTGCGTGGTGGGCACAGCCAGCAGCCATGACAGGCTGGCAGGGTTGCGCCCACCTCCCCGAAGGGCCAGCCGCCTCACCGCCTGCCAGTTCCTTACCCAGGGCGCCGCTGGGAGGACTTGTCCTGAAGGGTGGAGGACTCTCAGTGAGGAGCGCCGCCGGGGCTGCGAGGGCCGGCTCTCCTAACCCCACCCGGCCCCCTCCCCAGTCTGCACCCCCTGATTTTTCAATAAAGTTCCCGCGTGCGTCACCCTCTGTCCTGTTCTGCCCCTGCCCGGCCAGACAGCGTGCCAGGGGGCTCCTGGCGCCAGCAGCCTCTCTGGGCGTCACCGCTGAGCCGACGGGGCTGCCCATGGGCCAGGGAGGGTGGGCGTCCACGCCTTCTCGGAGGACCCCGGACTCCGCGTGGGGTCCAGCTTGCGTTTCTTCCAAGCGTTTTTCCGGGGTGTGTGGGGTGCTCGGGAGCCATGGATTCGGGGTTGAGACGGGGCCTGAGGAGGGGAGGGTGGGCGGAGGAGGGGCCCTGCCTTCCCAGAGAGGTGGGCAGCGAGTCCGGGAGGGGAGCTAGGAATTGGGGCCAGACCCGTGCCCATGTCAGCCAGCCTTCTGCGGGCCGCTGTGAGGGCTGACCAGGAGGCGGGTCCCCTTGTGGGGGTCAGGGACCCCGAGGCTCGAGGCAGCTCCCCGCCCGGCCCGGAAGGTCACCTGTGGTCGGGAGATGGTGGGCAGAGTGAAGGTGCGGGGCAGCTGTCGGGCGTCCACGCAGGACCTCGTGTCCCCAGCACACCACACGGGGCGCGGCCGCACACCCCGCACACACTGCACACACGAGTGCTTGTCTGTCGAGCGAGAGCGTGGCCTGCGCATTCTCAACGCCTTTTATGCTTTAAACATTTTCTGTAACAGTTTTTCTCCGCAGACAATAGATTCTGTCCAGCCTGCTCATTCAGGTAACGGGTGCTACTCAGGACAGTGAAGACGAGGAGACCCTCACCTCGCAGGAGGAGGAGATCCGGGAGGCTCTGTCCAGTGTCTCCTTTGGGACTTGACCTGCGCGCCGGGCGCCGGCACCCGTGCGCCCCCGCAGTCCCGACGCGCCTACGCTGCCCCGGCGTTCTCAGTGCAGGATGCCCCTTCCCTGCGCTGCGCCCGCTCTCCCCGCACCTGCCCCTCTTGTCTCTGCGCCACACTGCTCAGCGCTCTGGGCGTCGGGAGCCACTCGGCTTGGGCGCCTGGCCCGTGGCCGCCGTGTGGCCGTGTCCCCTTGTCCTGCTCTGTCGGGGGCGGTTTTCCTGGCCCCGGAGGAGTCCTCCCCACAGCACGTGGGGTGGTTGGGTCTGCTTCTACCTTTTTGAGGACCCTTCACGCGGTTTTCCAGTCTTTCCTATGCGGGCCATTCTCACAGGCGGGAGGGGATATCTCACTGTGGTTTCGTTTGATTTCCCCTAATAAGTGAGGACGAGCATTGTGTCTCGCGCCTTTGGGCACCTGCACGTCGCCTTCGCAGCGGCTGCACTCCGGTGTCCGCCCCTCGCTGACTGCGCTGCTTGTGGAGGCCGAGTCCCGTCGCCCTGGCCAGCTGCGTGACCGCAGACCTCCCCGTGGGCGGTCGGTTTGTTCCCATCGGTTCCGTCTCGGTGCAGAGCCTTCTTTCTCGTGCATGAAGCCCCATTTGCTTGTCTGTCCACCTGCCTCCTGCTGGAGCTACGTCCCTGACCTGCAAGGCGACCCAGGCAGCTGCTGCCTGCCCTGCGGTGACTGGCTCCGGCCCCACGTCCGGTCTCTCCCTCTCTGGGTTGGTCTCTGCTGGTGTCCGCGAGGGGCCGGGCTCCGCCTCGCGCCCTCCGCCTCCAGAGGCTCCCTCTGCGCTGTTCTCCGGGGCGTCCTGGCCACAGTCTGTGCCGTGCGGAGCCACAGGGCTCACCGCCAAAGTCCTCCTGGGGCTTTACCGACATCGGGGGCCCTTCGTGGGCTGGGTCCCCTCCGGCAACGGCAGGCGAGCCTGAGCGGCTGCTCTATCTTCAGACTGGCCGGAGCCTGCCCCCGCCGGGGGACCCCGCAGCACCCCTGCGCTGTAGCCCAGCTGGACCCCTGCCCCAAGGCCACGCTGTCCTGAGCGCCTCTCCAGGGAGGAAGTGGGGCTTCAAGAGGCGCCAGGTCTTGCCTGGGGACGCACAGCAGCGCCCCGCCAGTCTGTGTCCACTGCACGTCCACCTGGAGCTGCCAGCTGCAGTGGTGCCTGTACCCAGAGACCGCAGGCCTGCCTGCCACCCTGGAGGCGGCCAGCCCAGACTCGACCGCTGCTGCAGCGGAGCCATGGCGGCTGTCCCGTCACTCCGGGCGACAGGTTCCCTTTAGCTTGGAGGACAGAAGACTGGCGGGAGCACCACACTCTGGACCCCCCTGGACGCTGGACTTCCCGGCCTCTGGCCACCTCCCTGGACCCGGCCACCTCGCGCTGGTGAAGCCGTATGCCTAGCCGCGGCTCTCGGCCATTCACCGCACAGCCCGGCACGGCGGGCCAGCAGGGGCGGGTTCCTGGCACTGGGGGGACGCGGCTCTTGGGCCTTCTGATGGGAGGGTATCTGTCCAGGCCCGAGACTGGACCCGGGCACTCTGGACTGGACAGCACGGCCAAGTGCCGCTCAGGTGGACACCAAGCTCCTGGGCGGGGTGCCTGGGCCCAAACTGGCGCATCCAGGCAAGTGCTCTGGAGCCAGGCAGGACGACGACACCGGGAGACACTGCCTGGGGGGCCCTGAGGCTCTACACGAGTCCGGCTGTCACGGGTGGCCAGGAGGGGACACACAGAGTCCAGACCAGAGAAGGGGTCAGCAGAGCCGAGCGTGGGTCCCAGCGGCTGTGGTGGGAGGAGCCGGGGTGCTCCGTGCGGTCAGTGGGGTGGGACTCGGGACATGCGTCAGGGCGGGGCCCTGTCCCTGCAGGCAGGACGGCACGCCGGGGAGGGGGGACACGTGATATGTCACTGAAGAAGTTGGGGGAAAGAGTCCCTAAACCTTGTGACGTTCAGGGAGGCCTCCTGCGTGTCCTGCAGAGGCCGTGACAGCTGGCAGGGCTGCTCCGTGCAGCTTGGGGTCGGTGGTGGGGAGCGTCAGGGTGGGACTCGGCCTGTGGGGGCTCCCCTCCCGAGACAGGGCTGCGGGAGCCCCGAGGGGCCTGCCGAGCGCTTGGATGCGGGCTGGCCGGCCGCCCCAGGAAGGGCTCACCGGGGACTCACCTGGGCTTAATGCTTGGGAGCCCTTGGTCTCCGGCTGAGAGCAGGGCGAGGACAACGTCTGAGCAGAAGGCGGACGTCTGGGGCGGGACGTGGGTGCTGCAGCCCGAGGCCGTGGCCGTGGGTGGGCCTTCCCCAGCCCATCCAGTGTGGGGCTCGAGGGTGAGTGAGTGGGTGTGAGTGCCGAGCCGAGGCTGAGCGGGGACCGGCGGCTTAGCAGGCAGCGCCGAGGGTCAGCGCGTGGAGGCCTGGGCGGAGGGGCTGCAGGGACTGTGGTGGACCCGCTCTGGGGGAGACCATGTCGGGGCCCCCTCAGGAGGGGGTAGCAGGGCTAGGCAAAGGACGCCTGGGGGCAGCGCTCGGGTGCCAGGGGCAGGGAGGCTGGCACCACACGTCCCGCCCCTCGCTGGCCGCACACCGGGGAGGAAGCTGGGAAGGAGGGGCAGGGGGAGACGAGGGGAGACAGGAAGCGCAGGAGGAGGTGTGAGGCGGAGGCTGCAGTTTGGCCGAAGCGCTGGCGGTGCCGGGGTGGAGGGCCTGGAATGCTCCTGTGTCCGGGAGTTCTGCCCGGAAGGTGTGTGCGGGTGGGGGCGGGGTGGCCGCGAGGAGTGTGGGGTTCCCTGGGGTCTCAGCCCGGGCGCTGCACCTGCCCCTCTCCGTGCGACCGCGTCCTGTGCTTGACCTTGAACCTGGTAAGGCTCCCTGCACGCGCAGGGCTCCTGGCTGTCGGTGGGGCGCGCGCGAGACTGCTCCCCGGGCCCGGCGCCCCCTCCAGGGCCTGCAAACCTGGGCCGGTAGCAAACATCAGACGTCCTCTGGACACTGACCACTGACCCCGGTGCCACCGCTGCTGGGTGAGACAGGCCCACACTGCGTGCTGGTCTGATGCCTGGTTTTGTTTCATTTTTGTTGTTAAGGGACGGCCGGGCAGAGGCAGGCCAGGAGCGAGGACAAAGCAGTTACTGATTTTATTTAGTCGTTCATCTTGGTTGCTCCCCCACCAAGACGTGAGCCCAGGACCTGGGAGGCGGCGGACTGTGCTGGAGGCGGCGCTGGGTCCGCTGCCTCCAACAGGGCGCCTGCTGCCTGGTCGTAAGGAACTGGGTGGAGACGCTGTCACCCATAGGGCCTTTTGGTGTCATCCCACATGGCTGGGCGTGTGTTCCCAGCTCACATGCCTGCGCCCTGCGGGGATTCTCAGCCGCGTGATTCCATCCAGGTGCCTTTCCTGCTGTTGGGGTGGGGGGTGGGCTTCCAACGCCCCAGGGCCTCCGTCTGCGGCCAGGCAGCACCGTGTGTGGCTCCGCCGTGTCTGCTGTCCTGTGGCTCTGCCCCGGTGGCCTGGGCTTGTCGCAGAGACGCCGTCTCTGTGACGCCTCGCTCTCCTTTTTGGTCCGCATTCCAGCCAGGATGCATGGTCTGTAGCAAGGTGGCCTGCGCCTTTGCCCAGGGCAGTACGGCCGCCCCATGGCCTCCTGGTGTCAGATGGAAGCGCCAGGGGTCCCCCACCCAGCGCCCCAGCGCTCTGCCTGAGGTGCCCCACTTCTGCGGGGGTCTGGGGTCTCGCCTCAGGGCTCCTTAAGTGCTTTTCCAGATCTTTTTTTTTTTTTTTTTGAATAGACATGACCTCTTTTTTCACCTCTGACCCCACACAGCACTAGGCAGATGATTTTAGTTTGCCTGTCGTTCTTCATCTTGTCACTTCTCACTCGAGCCCCATCCCCAGGTCTCCAGTGTCTGCCTGCCCCTCTGGAGCCCCCGTCTGAGGAGCCAGGCTCAGCATGACGGGAAGCTTCTGCATGGAGTGGGCACGGCGCCCTGCTGGGCTCCCGAGTCAGCAGGACACGCGCATCCCTCTGGGTCCAGGCCGAGGGCAGCAGCGTCCCCCCACCCGTGTGTGCCTGGGCCTCCTGAGACCCAGGTACCCCGACTCGGACACTTTTTGCCCAGCATTGTGGCAACTGCGGGAAGGGGCTCACCTGGGGTGGGGTGGGGCCGGCGTCATGACCTCTTCCATCCCACCAGCCTGACTTTCCTCTGGGCCCTCCTCCGGCCCCTCCTCCCCGGCCAGGTGGGGTCTGTGCCCCCAGGGCATGGAGAGAGCTTTGTGCTGGAAATCAAGGCTCCATGCACCTTGAAGGGAGGCAGGCGGGTAGTTTCACTAGGAGGGGTCCTGCTGCCTGGACACAGGACTGGCTGCAGGACAGTCCTGAATGGCCCTGCCCGGGGTGCCACCTGCCAGTTCCCACTGACTCAAATCCTTGCAAGCTCTCGAGGGCTTGGGCTGCAGTCTGTTCTCCCTCCTGCTGGCACTTCTGGTTATGTCTGTTCTGGAAGGAGAGCGCCCCAGGCGGAGGGATGCTCTGACCCCGGAGGGAAGCACAATGTGCACACGCAAGTGCGTGTGACACACAGGTCCGGGGGTCCCTGACAGCTGGCTCCCTGGCCGCCAATGTCTGGATCCTGGAGGGGTGAGGGGACTGAGGGCCCCGAGGCCCCCCGGAGCCAGCCAGATGGGCGGGGCTGGGGTGGCCTCCAGCGGGCAGGGCCCACGTTCCAAGGCTGAGAGCCAGCCACAGTGCACCTTGCCCACCCGTCCCCACTGCTGGCTGTCCCAGCACACCTCACCTGCACCCTCCTCCCCAACAGGGGTCATGCCGACAGAGCCGTCCCAGAGGCCACTGAAGCACGCGACCAGGGTGCAGTGCCCCAAGGTCCCGAGACCACCCAAGCACTTCTCCACGTACAACCAGGAGTGAGCGCCGGCTGAGGCTCTGTGGCCCCAGCGTGGGCAGCCGGGGGACTCCTGCGGGCTGGGGGGCTGGACAGGCACGGGGCCTGTGTCCCCCAGGGTGTGTCCCTGCACAGCTGCCCTCAGCACTCCAGGTCTGGGGGACAGAGGCTGTGCTGAGTGACAGACAAGCTGGCATGGCCTGAGACACCCAAATAAAGTGACCGTTCAGGGACTCTGGTCCAAGACGAAGCCTCTGCGTGTGAGTTTTCACTGTGTGACCCCACCAGGCACCCTGGGGCAAGGGTGGGGTCGGGCAGGGGTCCCCCCCCAAGGAACCTGGTGTGAAGCGCTGGGGGAGCCAGGCTCCAAGACACTGGGACGACCAGACCAGGATGTCCCGCCACGTGGCTGGTCCCTGTGCTCGGGCCCCCAGGCACCTGAGGCCACACAGCAGGAGCTGACCTTCTGGGGGTGGAGGGGGCTGTGTGCAGAGCAGGGGAGGGTGGTGTGGTCGGGCGTGCAGGACCCTCACGGGCAGACCTGCAGCCTGGGGCCCCACCAGAGGTCCGGCCCCTCCCTGTGCCGCCACCGGATGTGCCAGGGGCCCAGGAGCCTCACGCAGTGTCCAGCCTTTTATTTTACAAGGGTTCCAAGAACACACAGGGCCTGCTGACAGCACACGGCAGGATGCAGGTGGCCTGGGCCCTCTGGCTCTTGACCACCACAGGGCTGCCCTTCCCGAGACGCTGGCAGGGCAGCGCCCGTCCCCACTCCTGGCCACCCACCCCCCAACCTGCGCCGCAGAGGCGGCGGCCCCAGCGCTAGCGGGGTGATCGTGGGGGGCGCGCGCCGCCAACGGGCTGCCCGTGGAACACAGGTGGGGCCTGGACCCCACGTGCCTGAGGACCGACGGCAGAGGACACCTGCTGTGCCAGGCCCTGACCACGGGCCTCCCAACCCTGAGAGGAAAAGCAAAGCAGCGCTGAGGCCTCAGTGCCTGGTGCTGGCAGGGCCACCGCCCCTGCACGGCAGCTCAGCGTCCTGCACCGGGAGGGCCCCCGGCCTGTGGAGGCCCGAGGCCCGCACAACAGCCTCTGGCTATGCGGAGAAGCGGCCTGGGCGCCAGCCTGCCAGCCCCGCCCCAGCTCACCTTGGGGTGAGGCCCTGGAGACCTCTGCGCCTCGCAGGAGCCCCTACGGCGGCGAGGGCGGGGTCGTGGCACCCTGAGTGAGCAGGGGGACCTGGATCCCGGCTGCGGGAGGACGCCAGGCCAGGGGTCATTCCAGCCCTTGGAAAGCCAGTCCAGAGGAGCTGGCGCGGTGGCCAGAGTGGCCCAGGCCTCCCGCAGCAGGTGGGGCGGAAGGGACCCAAGGGACCCAATGCCCGGCTTGGCCACTGTGCCTGGTCTCATGGCCCTGAGTGCACACCACCAGCACTGCTGTGGCCCGGTGGCGTCCACAGCTGGGGCCCTGGCCTGGGTCTTGGGGGTCAGAGTGGGCTGGGTCTGCCCCTCTGCTTCTAAAGGATGTGGCCTGGCTGCACATGGGGTCACCGACACCGTGGAGGCCTGGCTGCCGCAGAGCAGCCCTGCCCGGCTCCGGGCGTGAGCTCAGGGCCCCTGGCGGCGCGTCTTTGGTGAGGACAGATGGACCCAGTGAGCTGCGTTTCACAGCGCCTGCCTTGCTGGACAGGTCTGGCTGGGCTGGGGGATGCTGAGCCCACATCCAGGCCGTCTCAGAGGACTCCAGGCCCCGACACGGGGCCCATGCCTTCTTGGGCAGGGGGCAGGCCTGGCTGACCCCAGCCGGCTCTCCTGGGGGAGCCAGAGGCGGCACAGGCTTGCCCTGCTCTCAGGCGCCCTCCACAGGCTGGGTACTGCTTCTGCAGGCACAAGGAGCCAGGAGGAGGCCAGGCGGCGGAAGAGGTCGCTGGCACCAAGGTTCCTGAAATACATGGCTTTTGGGGAAGTGGTTCCCGGCTGACCTGTGGGCCTCCTGCGGTTGGAAGTGGAGAAGCAGGCAGACCCCACCCAGCAGTGTCAGCGGGAGTCCTGCCCGGCCTGGGCCTCTGGGCCCAGGGAGGAAAAGCATCTGTTGTCCTTTTGGCAAAGTCACTCCTCCTTCGGCCTCTATTCCCGGGCGGGGGCAGTTACCGCCACCGGGGCCGGGCCACTGAGAGGACCAGGGCGAGGAGCAGCAGGACGGGTGGGCAGGGCTGGGGGCGGCCGGTGGCCGAGGTCTTCTGGCCCTCCCGCTCCGACAGGCCGGGGAGAGCGTGGGTCAGGGGGGTTCGTGAGCTAGAGCTCTTCTTGCTGGCCCTGCGGCCACACACGTCGTCCGGGCAGCCATCGCCGCTCCCAGAACCGCTGCCATCGTCACCTGGGGAGGAGAGGCCCTTGGGCAGGTTTCAGTTGCCGTGGCCCAACCGGGTGGAGGCAACCGCACTCCAACCACAGCACCAGGCCCCAGGCGGCCGGCACTCCCTGGGTCCATCAGGGATGGACGTTCTGGTCAGGCTCCCCTTACGTGGGGACATGGGTGAGGTGTGGCTCTGGGACTCTGCCCAGGTCTCCGAACCCCAGCCCGCCCCTGCCCCCACCCTCACCCCCGCCCCACAGCCCTGGCCCCTCCCCCAGACCCTCAGCCCCGCCCCACAGCCCTGGCCCCTCCCCCAGACCCTCAGCCCTGGCCCCGCCCCTGCTCCCCCAGCCTGGCTCACTGGCGTCCTGGAAATCCACGTCATCGCCGTTATGGGCGCTGCGCAGCCGGTTGGTCATGATTTTGAGCTGCATGATCTGTTGGCGGACAGCCATGTCGGGCTTGGTGATGTCCACTTCCACCTCGGGGTTGTTGATCTGGTTGGCCAGGCCGTCGCCCATCACCTCGGGGAGGTACCTGGATGGGTGTGGGCTGGGTCGCCATGCCGGTACTGCAGGGTCATGCCTCAATGCCTCCCCTCCTGGTCTGGCAGGGCAGTGCCGGAGTCGGCCGGAGTCCCGCGGGTCGCGCCACAGTGCAGTGTGGGCGCCGGTGTCCCCACGTGCCCTGTGTCAGGCACGGCCCTGTGCACGTGCGCTGCCAGGGTCCTGGGCCCGACAGGGAACCGACTGAGACCTAGAGGGAGGGCCGGTGGCAGTGAGTGGATGGCACTTACCGGCCCTTGGCCATCCCGTTCCAGCAGCGCTCATCACCGGCGGCGCTCACGGCCATCCTCTCGCTGCACAGTGTCCCGGGGAGGCTGATCCAGAAGTCCTGGGCATCACGGAGCTGAGCCTTGGCGTCGGAGACCTGCGGGGAGGCAGTCAGGCCACGGCGCCCGGCCTCGCCTGCCCCCCAGCTGGCCGGTGCGGGAGGCTCACCAGTGTCCCCAGGGTGCCCGTGGGCGGCTTCTCCTGCACCGCCAGCTTGTCTCGGCGCCGCGTCTCCTCAGGCCCGGGGTCCTGGGGGTTTGCTTTGGGGTTCCCGCAGCCTTGGACGACCTGGGGGGCGACCACAGGGTCCTGGGGGTTCGAGAGGCCCCTCCAGCCCAGGTGGGGCCACATGTGGGGCACCCCCGGGCCCAACGCGCCCTCGTGCCCGCACCTTGGCTGTCAGCGTGTCCTGGCTGTCCTGAAAAGTGTTGATGGCCTCTGCCAGCCACAGATGCACGCTGCCCATGACGCTCTCTGCCCCTGACGGGCCCCAGAACTTGTCGGTGATGAGCACCATGGAGTCTGGCACGGAGGGCGTCGGACGTGAGCACCCGGCGTCTGCCAGCGTGGCTCACGTGCGGGCAGCCCGTGCGCAGCACCTCACACACGCGGTTAGTGTGCAGACACGTGCGGCTGGCGAGCTCGCGTGCAGTCAGCGGGCACCCCCCACGCGCCATAGCAGGCATGCGCTGCGCCGCACACGTCTAGAGGAAGCGTGCACACCCCCAGGCGCACACACACATGCACGCCAGGGCCACCATCCTGGCACACACGCGGGACACGTGTTTGTGTGCCGACACCTGTCGGCACACCGGCCTAGCTCTCAGGTGGCCGAGCGTCGCACGCACACGACCTGGCCCACCGGGTCACACATGCCCGCACGCGACCATGCTGGGCCGCGCTCGGTGGGGAGCGCAGGAGCCGAACCCCCAGCCTGCAGCCCGCAGCTGCCCGCCCCCGGCCCAGCTGGGCGCTGTGAGGACAGGCCGGCGTGGCTCCAGGTCCGTGCGGGGCTCACCCAGAAGGTTCCTCCACTCCGTGTCCAGGTCGGCCTGGTTGGCCAGGCAGCCCTTGAGCACGTTGCGGCAGTAGTCGGGACAGGGCCGGGCGCCGGGCACCCCCAGGCAGTGCGCGCAGTACATCAGCTTCATGACAGCCCGTGTGCAGTCCTCGCCCAGGGGCACCTGGGGACCAAGGTCGCCTGAGCCTGCGTGCCGCCGGGGGCCGCCGAGGTCCAGCCGGGGACGAGGGGGCCCAGCTGCAGGCGGGATGGCGTCTCACGCCCAGGGCTGTGGGTCTGACACACGTGGCCCAACGGGGCAGGGCGTGCTGGCGGGGAGGCCTGGGCCCCTCCGGCCGCGGGAGCGCACGCGGGTCTTGGGTCTGGCCGGAGCTCTTACTGTCCGCCGGGAAGGGGCTCCCTGAGAGCCTGGGCAGCGGTACGCACCTGGGACACCTTCCGGACCACGTCGCTGGCCACGCTCAGGCCCTGCGCGAAGGAGCGGGCGGCCACGAGGGCGCGGGTGGCGCGCAGGCGCAGCTCCCGTGGCGCGTCCCCGAAGGGCCGCAGCGCCTCGGCCTGCTTGCGCAGACAGTCCACGTATTCGTCGGGCAGCGGCCGCCGCGGCCGCAGCTGCGGGAAGAGGCGCTCCAGCAGGCGGGCCCAGAACTCGGCCAGCGTGTCCCCCAGGTGCAGGCTGGCGCCGCGGTAGTAGAGGCGCAGCTCGGCGTACAGGTCGCGGAAGACGGGGGCGCCCTGTGCGTGCAGCTCGTGGAGGGCGGCGGGGAAGGCGTCCTGCAGCGCCCGCTCGGACTCATTCAGCAACCGCTGGAAGTGATCTGGACGCGGGCGGGCGCGTGAGGCCTTGGGGGTCCCTGCCGGCCCCCCCACCCCCGGGATTCGCGGTCCTGCTCTCCGGAGCCGGCCCCAGGCAGCAGAGGCTGGACAGACCAGCCATCCCTCCCGCGAAGGCTGAGTCCGGTGCCCAGTGACGCCCTGGGGCCACCTGGGGGCTGTGTGGGTGGGCGCCCGGCCCTCTGAGTCGGGGGGACCCACAGTGGCGGGAGGCGGGGAGGGTGCTCGGACCGCCCGCCGTTCCAGCTCCTTCCTCCGCTGCCCCAGCGGCCGGTCTGACGCTCCTCCCTTCCCTGCAGCTGTCCTGGCTCCCCGCCCTCCGTCCGCCTGGCCCTGCGCCTCTCTCACGAGCTGCCCTCTGCGTCTATTCTTAGCACCCCCGGAGGAGAGGAGCGTCTGTCTCAGGGCCCTGAGAAGCTCCTGCAGTGAGGGGGCCCAGGGTCCAGACAGAGCCCCCTCAGGCTGCGTCAAGGCTCTCTGGGGAGCACGAGTGTGTGCGAGACCCCGGCGGCTCCCACACAGGACAGCGCGGTGGGACGAGTCCTCCAGTGGTGCCCGCCGCTCCCCCTGCGGCAGCCAGGGCCTGTGGGCCCAAACTCGGGTGTCCAGGGCTGCAGGCGGCGGGGGGTGCACCGGAGGGGTGCAGGGGAGGCTGGGGAGTGCTGACAGGGAGCAGACAGGTGGGTCCCAGGGCTGCAGGTCTCAGAAATGCCGGGGCAGCGGGTACAGGGCTCACCCACCACAGACCCAGGTGTGCGGGTGACGGGCCCAGCAGGGGAGACCCTGGTATTCTGGTCCCCTGGCCGGCAGGCTGGCTCCAGTGTCACCGTGGGAGGTCCCTCTCCCATGGGACGGCGGCTAATGAGCAGCGTCCACCAGAAATGGCCAGCCCAGTAGCCACACACAGTGCCCTTGGGCTTCTGGGAGCCTGTGGGGCCTGTGGGGCCCGTGGGGCTGCGGGGGTTGGGGGGCGCTGGGGACATTTCTGGGCCCGGGGCCAGCACGGTGCCCAGGGTCATCCTGTCAGCTCCACCACGGGCGCAGGGCAGAGGGCGCATCCTGGGATCCAGCCAGTGCCTGTCAGTGCCCCTGTAGGACATTCTGTCACCATGCCCAGGGGTCAAGACAAATGCTCTCTGCCACAAGGGCGGGACACCTGGCCAGAGGATGGGGCTACATGACACCACAGCTGCCTGGAGGTGACAGTCGTCCTTGGCTCCAGCCCACCTAGACGGGACAGTGGCCTCGGGGACTCCCACTTCTTTCCAGGAGGGGCTGTGGGCGGGACGCAGGCGCTTCTGTCCCACCTAGGCCCCTTGCGTGCAGCACCCGTCCTGCACCGCCCGTGCTGCTCACCGTTGAAGGCCCGCAGCTGGGTGGCCAGTGTGGCCTGCAGGGCGCGGCCGCTGTCCAGGAGCGCGGCCTCCAGCTCGGCGCGGCTGCGGTTGGCAAGGTTCTCCTCCATCTCGCTGGTGCAGCAGGTGTGGCCCTGGGGGCAGATCTGCAGGTGCTCACCTGTGGGGAGGCACCGGGTGAGAGGGAGGACCTGCAGGCTCGGGGTGCGCCGTGCTCTCCCAGCGCAGGACAGGGGGTTGCTGCCAGCCCCGGCAAGGTGTCCTTCAGGCCCTGCCCTGCTCGCCCCAGCTCAGCCCAGCTCAGCAGCACCCAGCAAGGAGAGGTCCTGTGTGGGTGTGAGAGTCACCAGGCTCACTGGGCGGGGCCTCTGGACCTTCCAGGTGCCCCACGCCTGGCCCAGGGCTGAGGTTAGCAGGAGGGTAAGTCTCCTCTGGGGTGAGGCAGCGCAGGGCAGGGCAGGACGGGACCAGCAGGACGCTGGCTCCCGAGGAGGACAATGCGGTCCCTTCCATTGTGGGGGTGTGCAGCCTGCAGGGTCTAGCCTGGTCAGGACGGCTGCGGGGGGCCCTCCATGCACTCTGCACAGCACCGTGGTGACAGCTGTCGTGGGGTGAGGGTGCCCGAACCACGAAGCCTGGGGGACGGCTGCCACCCCGTTTTACAGACCAGGAAAGTCAAGGCTTACAGGTGAGGTTTGTCCAAGTTACACGGTGAGGGGCCAGGTGGCCCAGATGGTGTCTGCTGCCCCATCTCACATCCTTCAGGTCCCCTGCAGCCCTCCCCCACTTCCTCCTCCAAGCCTGGGGGGCAGCTGGGGGAGGTGCGGAGCAGCAGGAGCCCAGGTAACTGGATTAGGTAGCCCAGCATCGACGGAGCCGGTCAGGCTTGTCCTGCACAGCCTGGCTGGGGCTGGACCCTGGGCTCCCACAAGGGGCTCCCCTGCAGTCACTGTGCCATCTCTGTGCCCGTAGGAGGAAGGAGGCTGCAGGTGGGGGGGGGCAGCCCTGCACACTGGGGGGCACGAGGGAGGGTGTCAGAGGCAGGAGAGACCCTCCCTTGTGCACACAGAGCCACCCTGAGCAGTCTCATCCCTGGGCAGTGCCCTCTGCTCTGGGTGACCCCCTCCTCCCCTTCCCTAGGACGGGTCCCTGGTGGGGTGCAGGTATGGGGACACATCTCCCAGCCCCACCCACCCTGGGAAGCGAAGCTGGATGCAGATCTGAGGGGCTGAGGATGGGAGAACTGGGGAGGAGGCAGTGGCGGGCACCAGCTTGGACCCAGAAGACTCATGGGGCCGGGGCGGGCAGGTGGGGCTGGGGCGGGCAGGTGGGGCTGCTACCCTGGCAGATACGTATACAGCTCTTCAGGGGGCTCAGCTGCAAGGTGGGGGTGCTTGCTTGAGGGTGAGCTACACCGGGTTGGCTCCCTCCCTCCTGAACCCCCGGGTCCCAGGTGGACCCAACCCCTTCCTGCAGGTCATTCACGTGGACAAGACAGAGCCTGAAACGGTGCACAGGCGCTCCTGCGGGCAGCAATGAGGGTTCCTGGGCACTGGCGCCCCCACCCTGCCACCCCCTGCCTGGCCGCCTAGCCCAGCCGCCCGGTGACCTGCGCGGTTCCAGCTGCCCCAGCACAGCCCCCGTCCCTCCCTCCCTCCTCTGGCAGACACGGGAGTGAAGACACGGAGCCAGAGCCCGGGCGCCGGCTGAGGGCCCCGGGCGGGCTGGGCCAGGCCCCTGCCTGTGCAGGGCGAGTGATCGGGACGCGGCTGTGCCTCCCCTGGCCAGCCTGCAGGTCATCAGTTGGTCCTGGACACCAGCGGGTGCCCCTCACCCCGCCCCCTTGGGAAAGCTGAGTCTGTCCCTTGTGGTCAGACACGAACGGCACTGGGGGGTCTGTTGGGAGGGGCTGAGCCCCTGGTCCTGGCAGTGGGCATGTGGTCACTTCTGTCCCTCCCCTCTCTGCCCCCAAACTCCTTTCCCTCACAGGGTACCTGGAGAAAGAGGGTGCAGGTCTGCCCGGCCCTCTGTCCTGGACCTCCCCCCTCCCACTGACCCTCCCACCTGCACCGAGGCCGCCCCACTGGCCGGTCCCTTTCTTCCACAGCCCTGACTGCTTTGGAGAGCTGGTTACATCCTTCCAGACTCTCCTTCCCTTAACAGGTCCCTCAGCAAGGCTGTTGCTGGTGGGTTTGTTCCCTTACCCGCAGGCATGGCTCCCATCCCTGCACGCACCGCCCTGACTCACCAGGCTGCGTGTTCATCACGCCTCAGGTCCAGGCTCCTGGGGTCACCCTAGACCACCAGCGTCCTCCAAGCCCCTACGGCCGTGGCTCAGCCAGTGGAGCTGCCTGCCTGCACACAGCTCACCCGCCCTTGGCCGAGCAGGCACCCCAGGGTGCCACCCCCAGCACCTCTCCCCAGGACCCCCACCCATCGCCTCACTGCCCCCATCCTGACAGGTCACCATCTCTTGGACCTCATGCCCAGGTCCAGCCTGGCAGTGCCCGTGACTGGTGGCCAGAGAGCCGCCTGAGGACACTGCGGAGGGAAGATGGCGCCATGCCAAGCCCGGCTCCAGAAGATTCCGCGGCTCACGCTGGAGCGTGCTGGTCCACCCAGCCTGCCCGTGACGGCACACCAGCCCCACCGGCCCGGAGCAGACAGTGGGGCACCAAGCAGGGATGGTGGCCTGGGGAGGAGGGACTGTCCCCTGCCCCCACCCCAGCGCAGGATTTCTCCGAGCAACAGACCCTCCTCTGGGCACTGTCCCACCTGCCATCCTGGGGCACGCCCCCCCCCCGCCCCCCGGCTGTCCACCAGCCTGCAGAGGCGGGGACAGGGGACCCGGAATGCACCCCGAAGCGTCTGTCCTGGGTCACACCTGCACTGGGTCCCTCGGGAGGCTGGCCTCAGACACACCCGAGAGGCCATTCAATCACCATCCCCCAGCCTTCCCGACCACCCCAAGCTCCCGCCCGGTTCCAGTCAAACACAGCATCCACCGAGGACCCCGCTTCCACGGCGCAGTCTCCGTCATGCACAGGGACCTGAACCCGAGGGGCGTCGGCCGCCGACACCTCTGGGCTCGGCGGAGGGAGGACTCGGCGCCCGCGTCGCTGCCCAGCAGCAGGCCGGGCTGCTCCGCAGGCGGCGGGACAAAGACCGGCGGCCTCCGTGGGGGCCCGGCGCCTGTCGCCTGGGCCAGGGACCGGGGAGCCGCAGCGCAGCGCAGCGCGGGGTCTGCCACTGCCGCGCCGAGGGGTGCGGCGCAGCGAGGACGGTGCCGGTGCAGTGGGCGCGGCGGCGGCAGGCGGGGAGGCTGCGGGACACGGCTCCCGCCCGAGGGGCGGCGGGGAGGGCGGCAGGGCCGCCGGGCCGTGGGAGGAGGCTGCGGGCGGGGCGCCTGGGGACGCGGGCGCAGTGGGACGACGGAGACGAGGCGGCGGGGTCGCGTGCGGGGCTGGCAGGGCCACCAGCTGGGAGCTGCATCCCGGCTCCGCGGACGCCCGGCCCGGGAACCCCTCGCGGCGGCGGCGGCTCCGGCGGCGGCGGCCCCAGGCGCGGCGGCGCGGGCGACTCCGGGTGCCCGGGTCCGGGCGGCCGCTGCAGGGCCCGAGGCGGCGCAGGCGGCGGGAGGCGAGGGCCGGCGCAGGGCGACACTGCTCGCCGCCCGCGCAGCCCCGCAGCCGCACTGGCGCGCACCCGAGGGCGCGGCTCCCGCCCGCAGCCCGCAGCCCCGCGCCGCCGCGTCGCGCCTGCGCCGTCTCCTAGGAAACCGCCCCTCCCGTCTCCGCCACGGCCCGCCACCCCCTTGGGGTGGGGGCGGGCCCGGTTCCTACCCCAAAGGAGACGCTGCCAACCGCCTGAAGCCCCGTCCAGGCGGTCTGGGCACGCACGCCGTGGTCATCATAGGTCACCCACCCTCCACCTGCCCGTCTGACCCCAGGCTCTTCCAGCAGTGACCCCGTGTCTTCCTCCTCCTGGGACACGGATGCTCTCCCCTCCACCCTGGCTCCTGGGGTCCCCCCAAGCCTGCAATCCCACTGTGCCCCTCCCCCAGTCAGCAGCCCAGTGTGCCCCTCAGCACACCGGGACACTTGCCCCTTGGGATGTCCTGGGCAGGCCACCTGCCCGTGGGCACCCAGCATCAGGGTGCCTTGGCAAGGTGACCTCAGCTCTGGGTCTGGTCACAGCTCCAACTGGCCTCCCTGTGGCTACTTCAGTGTCCCCTGCTTCTCAGGTGGTGGCTTTGAAACATATCAGGGATGGGGGAGGGGGGATGACGACCCCGATGACGATGACAACCCTGGGCTTGTGTCTGATGTACCCACTGCCCCATGTCCTGTCTGGCAGAGAGCTCTTTGGGGGCCGGGGGCCTACGGGCGAGACGCCTCACCCACCAGGCTAAGATTGGCCCTGCTCCTTTCTGTCCAGGCCGGGGCACAAGGGATGTAGGTCCTCACCTGGCCATGTCACGCCTGTCTCTGGCAGTGGCTGAGCAGTGGGGAGCAGAATCCTTCAGCTCTCCCATCAAACCTGCTGTCCACCCTCTGGGGGCCCTGGGGAGGCCAGGAGGCCCAGCAGATGGACTGCTGCCCGCCCCCGTGTCTGCAGGGGGCATCCTAGGACAGCATTGGGGAGCCTCCCAGCCATGTTCCCCACAAAGATGCAGCGCAGGTCTGTCCATCTGCCCTGTGAGTGCTGAAGAGATGGCACAGATCGGGCAGCTCAGAGCAGTCCCTCAGTCACACCCAGGGAAGCCAAGGGGCAGGCAGGGCCCTGACCCTGTACCCAGCAGGGGCTCCATGAAGAACAGACTGAACAGACGGGTGAGGAGCAAGGGCCTGGCGTGCCCTGGACTCAGTGCCTTTCCAGAGCCTCTCCATGGCTGTGCTCCTGCCCACCCGGCCTCCAGCCCTCCAGCAACTCCATCCAGCCAGCAACTTGCTGCTTCTACACCGTAGACCTCAGGAGCCCTTCGGCCTGGGCCTGGTCCCATCCTCTCTCCAGGTCCACTCACCCTGCTTCCTCCAGGTCCCTTGGGGCCACAGCTTGGCCTGGCCTGGCCTCCTTGCTGGGGCCTCCACCACCCTGCTCTGGCCTCTGCCCAGTACCCAGGCTGATGCTGAACAAAACAGGCATAAATATGTTGACCATCCGTACTGTTTCAAATGGGACAGTGCTGTTTTGTTCGTATTTCCTGACTGTACCCTTGTTTTAATATAAATGTGGATTTTGTCCCATTTTTAATAAACCAGAGCTGCCTTTAATGTGGGGGGAAAAAGGCAGTTGAGTTTCCTGGGCCCCAAACTGTGGAGGGGGCTCAAAAGTAGCTGCCCCTTTCACCCTGTGTTAAAGTCAGCTTTTGTCTGTGCTGACTGTGGGTTGTCAGTGCTGACTGTGGGCCACGGCTATGGCTGCTGCTCTTCTCTCACCCAGAGGAAACAGGAGTTGTCCCCCCCCACCCCACGTGCTTGTTTTTTCAAAGGGAGCAGAACACGGCAGTGTGGTAGAGCCAAGGTTATGGGGGTCATCTCTGGCACTGTGGGGTCATCTCTGGCACCGCGGGGTTATCTCTGGCACCGGGGGTCATCTCTGGCACCGCGGGGCTATCTCTGGCACCATGGGGTCATCTCTGGCACTGTGGGGGTATCTCTGACACTGGGGGGTCATCTCTGGCACCGTGGGGTTACCTCTGGCACTGGGGGTCATCTCTGGCACTGGGGGTTATCTCTGGCACTGGGGGTCATCTCTGGCACCGCGGGGTCATCTCTGGCACCGTGGGGTCATCTCTGGCACTGGGGGTCATCTCTGGCACTGGCGGGGGGGTTACTGGGCTTTTCTCGCACTGGGGTGGTTACAGTGCCATGTGTTTTAGGCAGGACATTTAGAGGGGGCTTATGGGGCACCTAATTTGGTTTTCACTTAAGGAGCCAAAATTCCCCACACCAGCCCTGGTCATTTGTATAATGTCCCACTGGACCACATGTCATTTCTGTGTGACTGTCAGTCAGCATCCACAGCACTTACATGCTGCTGCCTGGCTGCTCTTCCTGCTCCGCCTCCTCCCCTCCCCTTAGTCTCCAGCACACAACCCGTCCCTTGTTTGCCATCCCCGTGTCCTGTCTTGTCTCAGAACACATGCTCGGCCAAGGCGTAAGCAATCTGACAGCGAGGACGTGTCCTATGCAAGCATTCAAGGAAACAAGGGTGGCACTGCCATGGCCCCTGGGCCTCACTCCCAGTCCTCCCCGGCCTGGGAGAAGCACCCGATGACGCAACCCCTCCCCAGGGACTCAGGAGGCCCTCCCTCGGGTGGCAGACTCAGGCCCCCTTTACAGGAGCGGCGATGCGGGCAGCACCCAAGCCACAGGCAGGAGGGAGCACAGGGAACTGCCGGTGTTCCCCGCTGTGCGTCCTGGGGTGTCGTGGCTGGAGGGGCTGGAGGGACTGGGGGTGGAGGCAGGAGCGGACGTGCTTCTCACGGAGTGGCCTCTGCCAGCAAGATCAGAGCCCCCCAAGCCCCCTGCCCGGGGAGGCGTCCTGACCGTGGACTCGGTGCGGCCACCCAGCAGTCGCCACCTCCAGCACAGGCTGCTGGGTGCAGGCGCCGAGTGGGGAGCCGCGCGGAACCGGCCACCGCCGAGCGAGGACGGCAGCAGCAGTCTTTTCCAGTCGAGGTGCGTGGGGCGGAAGGGGATCTGGGCGCTCTCGCTCAGTCATCCCGGTCACGACCACAGGGAGGGAACACCCCAGTGTCCAGTGAGGTGGACACAGGCGTGGGGCCTCCTCTGCAGGGGGCGGTGCCAGCCGCACCAGCAGGAAGCCACACCCGGGCCTGGAGCGGCTGGCCCGACTGCAAGAGGAACACCTGGGTGGCACAGGTCTGATGGCCGCTCGAACCACAGTGGGCGGGACAGTGGGCGGGCCGGGCGGCTGCGGGGCGTCGGCTGGGATGGCGTTTCGGCCACACAGTGGTGTCCAGAGTGACGGACAGCGGGGGGTCTGGAGGGTGGTGACTCACGCATATTTTACCACAAAAAAAGCAGCCTCCCCTGAATGTCTGCGACATACTTGACGTAGGTGAGGTGACTTGGACTAAAGCGTCTTTGCCGTGTGTCTGAAGTTCAGACTCCCGACAGCGCCCCGCAGCCTCTCCGTGGGGAAGGGGTGCTGTCTTGGACTTGCTGAAACTCTGCGGCCCGCCGGGGCGTGGGGGAGCCTGGCTGACGGCATGCAGCCCCCGCCTGGCCAGAGCAGCGGGACGTGGGTGTCACGGGGACGCCCCAGCCCCAGGCTCGCCCTGTGAAGGGCCAGCTGCCCCGCGGTGTAGACGGGCCAAGGCGGGCGGCTCCTGTCCTGCTGGGGTCTTGGACTGGTTGCCAAACACCCACGTCCCCGGGGAGGCTCTGGGGTGCAGCACCTGAGGAAGAAGTGTGGTCTCTTCTGGAGACCACGGGCACAGAGGACCTCGACCAGCACCTGGCGTGGGCACCCCACTGGTGGTCAGGAGCTGCTGAGGGTCTGGACCCCGGCAGGCCACTGCCCTCACTTCCACGTGCCCTGCTAGCTCCTGCCAGTGACCCCGCTCTCGGCGGGAAGGGCCCCGCCAGGCCCACGAGCAGAAAGGGCTCCGGCGCCCGGCAGAGGACCCAGCGGGCAGATCACCTGCTGGCCTGCTCCTCGAAGGGGAGGCCCGCCTCCGGAGTCGGGGACCAGGTGGGACCGCAGGGCCGCCGTACTCCCTGCCTTCCCAGCTCCGTGCCTCCATGCAGGCTGTCAGGCCCCTGGCTGCCCGCGCCGGGTCCCGCGGGCACATCTGTCCCCGCTGACCGCTCTGCAGGCAGGAGCGGCACTGGTGACGAGGGAGCCCTCCTCTCGGCCTGGGTCCCGTGAGGGCAGCACGGAGTGGACGAGTGACCACCCGGCTCCGCGAGCCCCGCCGGGACGGCAGACATGGCTTCCAGCACAGGCGTCACGGAGCGCGCAGGCCCTGCCGCGCCAGGTGGGACGGGCTCTTTGCCGGCAAACCCCGCGTGTTCCCTGAATTCTCGTACCCCGACTAACAGCTGACGCAGGCCGTCGATCGCACGGGGACAGGCAGCCCCGGGGACAGCAGGACAGGTAGCACCGGCCTGCACTTCAGCACCGAGGGTGCTGCCTGGCGCGCAGGGGGACTGCGGGGCACGCCTGCCAGCGGAGGGTCCGGGGCGCCCTGGCTTCCCTGTGCCGGCACCCAGCCCCTCAGGACATGACAGGCGCAAGACCACACGGGGCAGGGAGGTGCTGCTGAGCGAGCGGGGATCTGTCACGGACGTGGGGCCAAACGTCAGACACGAAACCACGGCTGCCTTGCTGACAGTTAGCAGGAAATGCTGATGTTGGGTAACGGTTATAAAAGCGGACGTGTCCTTTCTTCCCTGGCCAAGTTCGCAAACCCCCTGCGTCCTCTCCGGGTCCCTGGGCACCCAGGTGAGAGCAGGGGCTCCAGGGCCCGCTATCCACCCCCGCCGTCCACCCTCCCGAGCCGCCCCCAGCGCCCACCCCGTGAGGTGCCCCGGGACGCTGCAGCTGGTCGGGCGTCCCCTGGAAGGTTCCTCCTCGCTTGCTACCCAGGACTGTCCTGCACGGCCCTGCACAGGTCCCAGACCCCAAAAAGCAACGGCCCCTGGTGGGAGCACTGCCTCACCGCAGGGGCCCATCCGACCTGACCCTCAGTGCCCAGCCCCCAAAGCATGCTGACGGAGGGCACGGTGCGGGGGCCGAGAAGCCTCGGGGTGTCCCACGGGCAGCCCCCACCAGGCCGGCTCGGGCAGGGACAAGGTCTCAATTACCACGGGCTGTGTGTCCCTCGCTCCATGACAGCTGGAGGCGGGCGTCAGCGCCTGAGCCAACCCTGGTGGCGGGTGGCGTCATCTTTCTCCCCAGGGCCTGGCAGGTGGTCACAGGTGGGCGGGTGTCCTCCCCAGGCCCCAGATGCTCGAGGACACAGCACGACTCACTGGAGGCAGCAGACACTGGGACGCGGGGACGGTCAGGGGCTGCTCATGGGCCTCGGACTCCGCAGGCTCCGGCACCGACAGCGGGGGTCACCAGCCCAGGAAGGTCACCATGGGGTGGCAAGAAGCCACAGTCCTGGCCAGCGCACCTGCCCGGGGCCTGGTGGGGTCCATGTCGCCTGTCCCTTGAGGCGGTGGCGGCACCGCAGCCCAATGGACCAGCCAGCAGCGTGTGGACAAGGCTTAGACACAGGCTGAGGCCCCGGCCTGCGAGGCTGGGAGGGCCGCGTAGCCTCCACTTAGTCTCTTTTGACAGACATTCTGGGGGCAGCGACGGCGGCTTTTCATCTCTGTCCTAGAAGCTGTCAGAGCGGCACACGCGGCAGGTGGATGGGTGGCGAGGTGGGTGAACACGGCAGGAATGGGGGATAAATGCAGACATGGGTGAAGGGATGGAGGGGTGAGTTAACGAAGGCTGGAGGGCTGGACAGAGATAGGAATGGATGGAGGAGGGTGGATGCAGTGATCAATGAGGGGTGGATGAATCAATGGCTGGACAGACGAATGAAAGAAAGGGCAGGCGGATGGATGGGTAGGTAGATGGATGGATGGCTGCGGGGTGGACGGATGGACGGGTGGATGGATGGGTAGGCAGACTGTTAGGCTGGCTCAGAAAGACGGGACAGCGGGCATGCCCGGCGGCCAAGCCCGGGAAAAAGGTGGATGACATCAGAATAAGGGATGCGACCCCCACACCTGGATTCACAGGGCCAATCCCCAATCGCGACATGGGAAGCCCGCGAAATTCCTCTGCTTAAAGAGCCGGTCCCGCTTTGTTCTGCGCGCGACTTCCCGGCCCTCTGCGGACTTGGGAGTTTCGCCCGGGTGCGCAGAGTCCAATAAAGCCCTGGCTATTCTGCTTTTTGTCTGATTGAAATTTTCTCCTCGCGGAGCCCAGAAAAACCATACACAGACGATGGATGGCTGGGGGTAGGAGGAGGCAGGTCCTGCATCCCTGGCCTGGTCAGCTCTTCCTTGTCCCTTCAGGCATGTGGTGCCCTCAGCAGAACCAGCTGTGACCACGGGAGGTCATCCTGGAGGTGGCTGTCTGTCTTGCCACAGCCTGAGGCCTCATGGGGATCACAAGGCCACAGACAGGCAGGTTTCCAGGCCCACCCCGAGGCTCTCCCAGCCCCGGGGCTCTCCTACTGGTCCTGGCCTCAGAGTCCCTCAACAGGTGGGGTGTTTGGGGCTGTGGACCCAGCTTCTGTGCCCTGTGGCCCCCTCGCCAGTCACTCCCGACATACACCCAGTGTCTAAGGGGGAGATCCCTGAGGATGGTCCCACATACGGCAGGTCACCCCAGTGCCTGTCTCCGGGACTCCTCTTGCAGGCAGGCACCGTCGCCAGGGGCCACAGCAGACGCCGGGGCAGACCTGGGCGGAGGGAGGCAGGCAGGCGGTGGGCGACACACCACTGGAGGGACAGGGCCATGAGCCCCGGGGCCCTTTCTGGGGCTGTCTCCCTGGCTGCACACTCAGTCAGGACAGCAGGCCCCGGCCGAGGGGGCAGCGCTGGGCAGGTGGGAAGGAGGGACGCAGAGGGAGCAGGCAGAGCCAGGCTTTTGCTGGGCTTCCTCCGGGTCGCCCGGCCACCCAGACCCCGTGCAGGAAGGCTCCTCCGGTGCCGGGGCCCACTGAGCCGGGTCCAGCACCCCCACATCCTCTAAGGAGTGTCAGGGCGGGTGGACTAGGCCTCCAGGGCCAGGTCGAGGCAGACAGGCAGGTGGCAGGTGACAGAGCCCCCAGGGACTTCCCTGTCACCCGGCCAAGCCTCCAGGACCCGGGGAGCACTTACCACAAATGAGCAGCCGCCTGTGTGGCTGGGCCACCGCCAGGGGATCCTGTCCCCTCCCGGTGCCTCCTGCCTCCTTGTGCCAGCTCCCTCTCTGACCTGCCTCACCTCCCAGCCCTTGTCCACCCAGGGTCACCGGCCCTGATGCTGTGTCCCTGAGTCTGTCCAAGGCGGAGGGCGCCATGGAGGCACGATTCTGCAGGCCTGTCCTGGGCAGCGCTGCCCCACACACCCCGAGCCCGGGTGTCCCCACCAGACGAGAAGGCAGCATGAGGGCCGAGCTGTGTCCCCACATTCACAGCTGGAGTCTTTGCCAACTGCTGAGAGGTCACATGTGAGCGGTGGCCCCGATGACCGAGGCTGGACCCTTGTTGAGCAGGGAAAGCTGGGGCAGAAACACATGCAGACGCACGTGAGGGGAGCAGCGCAGACGCAGACAAAAGGCCTCAGGAGGACCCGCCCGCCACCTGCACGCCGCCCGGACGGACGGTCAACCTCTCGCCGCTGCTGCGGCGCTGGACAGCGGGGCGCGTCCTGGGCTCGCCCGGGCCTGCACACAGGGCTCTGCAGTGCGGAGCGGCCTGCCCAGGCCTGGAGCACCAGGAAGCGGACGGAGCGCGTGGCGCCGGGGAGCGCAGGGCAGGGTCCCGGGGGCGCGTGTGGGGAGCTGGGCCAGCAGAGCAGGGGATGGCCACTGGTGGACAAGGGGCAGGGGTGAGGCTCCCGCGCCTCCAGGGTCCTAATCCAGGGCCTGCCCAGAGGACAGGCCGGCCTGCCACACCCGTGGCCTGGCCTTCTGACAGAGAACAGCTACGAGGCTGGTGGCCTCGGTCTGCCCCTGAGCCAGAACCCTCGGAGCCAGGGTGCCGGCAGGGAGCAAGCACTGCAGGTCCCCACGCTGGGCCACCCCGCCCCAGACTTCAGGCAGCCAACAGCACCTGCCCCGGCCTGTTCCCAGACAAACGTGGGCACGGGAGGCCGCCCGCCACGGCATCAAGGAGGGGCTGGGGCGGGGCGGCCCTCACAGGAGAGCAGCGCAGGGCCAGCAGGGAGCTGAGGGGGCTGGGCCCAGGCAGGGGGACCTGCCTGTCACCTGAAGTCACCCGAACCGGCTAGGGAGGCGAGGCGGCACACAGGAGACTCGGGCCGGCTTCTGATGGGCATGTCCAGGCCCGGGCACCGCGATCCGACAGGCACAGTGGCCCGCACTGTGCCCGTGTGTGGATGCCCGGCGCAGGCACAAACGTGCCCACACTCCCGCCAGCCCCGTCCTGTCCCGCCCGCGAGTACCGTCCCCTCTGGAGGCCCTAGCGGCCCTGCAGGCCTGGAAGTGCTCTCACAGCCTTAGGAATGAGCCCCAGAAGAGAAGGGGTGGCGGCCCAGCCTCAGGCCGGCAGCAGTGGTTGGCTTTGGGGGCGCATGGCGGTGGGGCCAGAACTGCAGGGCCGGTGCACCCAGGCGCTGTCCCTGGGCCCACTCGTTCCTGTGCAGAGCGGGCCGGCGGAGCAGACAGTGCGGGGCAGGCCCTGCTTGACTTGCACGGGCCCTTGGGTTCCTGCAGATCTCTGGGCCGGCGTCCAAGGGCGAGGACGTGGCCTGAGGCCACTCAGGCGGTGCCTCCCACCGTCACACACAAGGACCAGGCGCAGAAGGGCGGGAAGGGAGGCGCCCGCAGGCCCAGGGGACCGCACTCCTCTTGGTGCGCGGGGTGTGTCCAGCAGGAGGCTGGCTCCAGGCTCCCTGGGGTGCCCCGCTCATGCCCCGCCCGGAAGTCCTGTCCTCACACCAGGATGATGAAACCTCCGCCCCGAGCACCCTGGGGACCCAGCGGCGCACGGGGCTCAGCCTACTGAACAGGGCAGGGGACACAGGACCCTCGGGCACGCAGGACTCCGTGCCCAGCGGGTGGGAGAGCCCTGCTGACCACACCGAGGGAGCCACGCCCGGCGAGCATGCTGGGGCCGCCGGCCAGGACGGCTCAGGAGCGCAGGAGGCCTGCGGCTCCCAGGACTCTGCTCGGGGTCACAGCCGCCCCCCGCTTGGGCAGCAAAGATTTGCAGGGACGTGGGGGCTGGTCCTCAGCAGGCTGGTGCCCACACTTGCTGGAGGAAGGTCCCAGCGATGCCCCGACCTCCATTCCTCCCTGCCCAGGCCTCCGCCCAGGGGCCATGAGTCCCGGCGAGCAGACTGGGACCCTGCGGTGCTGGGAGTGGCACACGTCCTGTGCCACAGGAGAACAGGGGTGTCCCTGCCGCAGGACCCGGGGGGAGGGTCGAAGAGGGACGCCGCAAGTCACACGAGTGCCAGGACCGGAGCCAGAAGCCTCCTGGCACGTAGGGCCGGACGCCAAGGGCCTGGGGGTGCGTGGGGCGGGGACCGGCTCGCTGTGCCCGCTCTGGCCCAGGCTGCAGCCGGCTGGCTTTTCCCACTGCTGCCCCCTCATCTGAAAAATGTGGCAACACTCATGGTCACCAAGCCTGGCCCGCTGTCCCCAAACTGTGCAGAGTCACGGGCCCGTGCGCTGACACTCCTGCTCCGCCGAGCCCGACTCCGTGTCTGCTCCCTCGGGAAGAGGCTGACGGCCGCAGACCCAGGGCCCCACCTCGCCCTGCCCAGCCGGGGCCAGCTGAGCCGGGGTGGGCGGGCGGCCACCGGGGAGCCCCTCGTTTACGGTGGAGACAGTCTGCCTGCCGGAGGATGGGACTTGGCTCCTGGAGGAGCATGTGGCAAGGAGCCACCAGAGGGAGTGTGCCCAGGATGCCAGGCAGGGGACAGAGCAGGAGGGGACAGAGCAAGAGGGGACTTGGCTGGCCACGCCCGGCCTGCAGGACCCGTGGGAGTTATGGTGCCCTTGGGGGTCCAGGCACAGGGGTCCGGGGAGGGCAGCTGCCTGCAGAAGCTCAAGGCAGGACAGAGTGGGGGTGGGCTGGACCGAGGAGCCTGAGAGGGCAGACAGGGAGGGCCAAGGGCCAGGACCCTCCCGGAGCAGCCCCCGCATTCCAGACCCCAGGAGGCGGCGCCCAGGACAGAGATGCTTGGACAGCTGCTGGGTGGCCGCACTCACCCAGCGGGACGGCGGAGGCCCTCCCATCACAGCACTTTGTCTGCCGGGCCCTAACCAGCTGCTGTGCCCTCCAGCCCCCAGCCCTGCCGCCCGGCCACTTCAGCTCTGCTCCCCAGCCCAGCAGCTCCCCAAACCCTGCCAGTCCCCTGCCTACATGGTTAGGATGGTCCCCAAGGCCGTGGGGCCCAGTGGGCGAGGACGCGAGTGGGCCGGCAGGGAAGCTTCTGGAAGAAGGCCATCCTGGGGCCGGGGCTGGGGTGCTGCTCGGCTGCCTCCAGTCCTATGGCCGGGCTCCCGGAGAAAGTTCCCGCGTGTGTGGGCGGAGGGGCTGTGCTCCCAGGACCCTGGGGTGGGGGGTCGGGGGGCAGCCTGGGCGGGAGGGAGCGGAGGAGGCCACCAGTGACCTGGGGGAGGCCGGGGGGCCCGGGTGCCCAGGAGCCGTCCGGCAGCTTTCTGTGAGCTCTGGCCCTCCCGGGGAAGGGGTCCGGAGCCCGAGCCCCAGCGAGGTGGGGCAGAGGGCCACCTCACGCAGATGCACTTGTCTCCCGCTTTGGGGCGAGCAGGAACTTGCTCCTGGACCCCGGGCCCTGCACAGACGCCAAGTCGCTGGAGCCTGGGGGGCAGGAAGGTCCTTAGGACACTACTGGGCTCCGCTGCCACCTCACACACACTGTCCCCAAGCTCGTCAGAGGCCTGTAGGGAGGGGACGGGCAGGACTGCGGGCAGCTGCAGGGCCCAGGCCACTGGGCTGGACACAGGCTTACAAAGAAACGACAAGGCTTGCAGCCGGAATCCACCTGCAGCTGTACTCCCTCAAGGAGACCCCACGCCAGTTCTCAGGCAGGAGTGGCTGCGGGGCGGGAGGTCGAGACCCCGGCCCCCCACCAGGTGTTCAGCTCACTGGAACTTCCGGGGCGCCCCGCGACCTGAGGGGCTCCGGGGAGCCGGCAGAGCCAAGGGCGGGGGGTCCCCAGCCCGCGCCCCGCTTCCGCCGCGTGGGGAAGGCAGAGCAGCAGAGCAGCCCTGCCTCGCGGCGCAGGCGGCCGGCGCGCGGCGTCGGGCTGGGACTCCCGCCCCGCCGCCGCGCAGGGCCCGAGCCGGTGGCCGAGAAGCGCACAGAGACGGGGACCCCCGGGACGTGCCGGGACCTCCGGGCTCACAGCCCGGGGAGGACAATTCCGCCGGGAGGCGGCCGCGCTGAGGGCTGAGGTCTAGAGGCGCCCGGGAGGCCGGGAGGGGTCGGGCAGAAGCCCATCCGGGAGGCGAGCGCCGAGGGTGCAGACGAGCAGACGCGCAGGGGCCCCGGCAGCGCGGGCGTCGGGACGCCCGCCGGGTAGACGCGGGAGCGCAGCAGAGCGGGGGCGCGTGGAAGCGGGGCGCGTGCGGGGCCGGGGCCGCATCCCGGCGCCCGGGCACCGCGCGCTCACTCACCCGAGATCTCCGCCGGGGGCACGTCGCTCAGCCTGAAGCCCTTGGCGCCGTAGACCTGGCGGACTTCGCTGCAGCTCCGGCTCTTGCTGGCAGCGTCTCCGCGGGCGCAGGCGGCGAGCGCGGCGGCGGCGCACAGCAGCCACCAGCCGCCGGCCCGGAGCTCCATGGCGGGGCCCGGCCGCCGCGCTTCTCGACCGCCCGCGAAGGGCAGAGCAAGGTCCCGGCTCGCCGGCCGGCGGCGGCGCGGCCCAGGAGGCCGAGACAATAAGCCCCGGCGACGGCGCGGGGCGCCCGCTCGCTCGCTCGCTCGCTCGGGAGGGCCGTCCGGAGCGCAGCCGGCGAGCGCAGTCCCGGCTCGGCGCCTCCCCGCCGCCGGCCAGGCCCCGGGGCGGCCGCGGGCGGGCGCGCGGGCGGGGCGGCGGGCGGGGCGCGACCCCAGGCGCCTCCTGCGCCTCCCGCTCCCAGGGACGCGGGCCGCCGGGCTCGCGCGGATGAGTCGCCCGCCGCGGGCGGGGTGCCGGCTGCGCGCGGGTCGGTCCCGGGTCCCGAGGGCCGCCCCACGCCCAGCGCCGCGGCGGCTGCCCCACCTGTGGGGGCGGGGCGGGCGGGGCGGGGCGCGAGGCAGGGCTTCCCCCGCCGGACGTGACGTCACGCCGCGCGCGCCTATCAGGGCCTTCCCCGCGCCGCCCCCCGTCGCCCCCCGTCGCCCCCCGGCGCCCCCCGCCGCCCCGCGCCGCCCCGCGCCGCCCGCTGCCCCAGCTCAGCGTCCTCGCGGCCAGGCTCTTGGCAGCCGGTCGCCCGCCGCTCCGCTGACCTCGGTGGTTCCCGCGGGTGGGAATGCGGGAGGACTGCACGCGGGAGACACGTGGAGACTGGAGCCGGCCCTCGGGGCCTCAATAGAGCCACCAACGACTGGGTTGTTGGAGAGTCTCCGCCGCCGCCACGTGATTCTTTCGACCAGGAGAAACTAAAGTGACGGGCAGAAGCCTGTCTAGGCTTGGGCGGTGGCAGGTGACCTCCTGGGGAAAGGATGGAGTCGACCGCCTGCCAGGCCAGCAGCTGGTCAAGTTACAGGGGATGAGGAGAGTGACAGCGACTGGCCGACTGGCCGAGGGAGCTGGTGGTGTGGCGGGCAGGCCGGACTGCGCAGGGGTGTGGGGGTGGGGGTCTGGGTCACCTGCAGGCCTCCTCCCTCTTCTCCTAGGCTGGCACCCTCCCACTCCCCCTGGCCCATTTGCAAGACCTGGGAGACCCCCAGGGCTGCCCAGGGCACAGATCCATAACTGGCAGGAATGAGAAGGAAGCCCAGTGAGTGGGCACTCTTGCAGACGACCCCAGGAAAACCACCATGAGGCAATAGGAGCCCCTCACCGCTGGGAGAGGGACCCATGGGTGCTGTCCCCAAGCCACAGGCTTGTGCCCCTTGGATGGAGCCAGAAGGTGGACTGCAGCCCTGCCCTGAGGCTCCCCGAGTGCCAGCTCAGCAGCCTGGAAGGGGTCTGGGCTCCCTGACGCTCTGGAGACAGTCATGTCCCGGGACCACCTCCTCCCCACTTTATGTGACATCAAGAGGGAGTGGCACGTGCTGTGTTCCTCTTAGAAGGGCAGCCGAGCGGTAGCGCCTCTGCAGCTTAGCCCTGGGCTGTGCGTGCGGAGGGGAGGGCTGGGTCCAGATGGGACCTGGGCTGAGGGGCCAGGGGGCGAAAGCACACTTCCCGGGGTGCAGCTCACGGGCCTTGCTCATGTCCCCGAGTCAGGCAGCAGCCCTGAGCTGCATCCTGGCTTCCCCTTACCCGTGTGGTCTGCTTCTCCCATCCTGGAGGGCCAGGGCTAGAGGAGGGGCATGCCCTGCACTGCCCAGCGCCGCCCTGCGGTGTCCGTCACAGTGACCTCAGGGGCAGGGGGCTGGCGAGACGGTGGACCCTTGACCACCTAGGACCATCTCAGCTGGAGGCTGCAGGGCCGGGCACCCCAGAGTCCCTGCCTCCTCTCTCCGCTGTCTGGTGGGAAGAGCCTCCCTCCTTCCTCGCCCCCTTCGCCGCATGGCGTGATTGGGCCAGGGCTCCTGCTCCAGCCCAGCTCCCAGCCCAGCGAACCACCCCCACCCTGGCTGCAGGCCTCTGCCAAGCCTGCTCTGCCTACATGCTTGTCCAGACTGGGACAGACAGACTGGCGTGGGAGCCAGGGCCCCGTTGACCAGGGACCACGGGAGCTGCCAGCTGCAACCAGCCCTCAGTGCCCACAGAGCCTGGAAGTCTGCCCGAGACGGTTCCATCCACACCACCCTCCTGCCCCGGCCAGGCCTGTGTGGCGCGTGGGTGCAGATGTGCGGTGGGAGGATGGGACGGTGGCTGGTGGTTTACCTGTGAAAAGGGAAGTCCTGCTCTGTCCCTACGAGGCAGTACGTGACAGCCTGGACTGCCCTTTGCACTTGCCCAGCAGGAGCTGAGGAGACGGCCCTGCACTCATCTCAGAAGGGATGTTCGGGGGCCCCACGTTTCTGTCCTCCTAGGAGTGACCCGCATCTGGGAGGCTGCGTGGTTCCTCGTTGCGGCCTCCACGGCCCCAACCGCTAGCTGTCACTGGTAGACTGGGGCTGGAGCCCATTGGCCTGGCTCCTCGGAAGTGGCCAGCTTCAGCCCCTGGGGTCCCGCTGCCCCGCGCCCTCTCCCTCCTGTCAGGGAGCAGCCATATTTGCTTTCTGTTGAGTGTCTTTCGGGAACCCCAGTCACAGCCTCATGTCCTTCCAAGGCCTGGCCCTGCTGGTGGCAAGGAGCCCCTGACGTGGGTGGGGTGCTGTCCCGGTGTTGGTGGGGGACGCAGGTCCCACATCTACAGGGCACTGGGGCTCCCTGGCTGCATCCTGATGTGCGGGCACCCCGGGGTGCTGGTCAGGCCCTGAAGGGCAGGAGTTGAGTGCTGGGTGGGCCTGGGTGGGGACGGGGCCCCCGCCTCCTGTGGGGCCCACTCTGGGCTCTTGGCCTCTGGATGGTGACGTCTGGGGACTCTGTCTTGTTCCCGCCCCCCGCCTGGAGCCGCCCACAGGACGGAGGAAACGGGGAAACACGGGCACCGGGCGCCGTTTCCTCACGGGAACCCCGCCTGTGCCGAGCGCCTGCCCTCGGCCCCTGCTGCGGGCGGGGATTCCCAGGCTCGCCCCCTCAACCCGCACCGCCCTGCCCCTGCGCCCGCGGGAGGACACGGTTGGTTCTGGTTTCGGCCTCCCCAGCTGCCGCCTCCTTGCCCGGCTGCTTGGCCGCCCCAGGCACCCGTGACCATGCTGGGGCAGAGCGCCGCACACCCACGCAGTGTCCCGCCCGTTTGCACACACACGTGCGTGTCTGTGTACCTGCATCTGTGTGCACACGCACATGCAGACTCATGCAGTGCACATGCACACACATGCCCACAGGAGCACCAGCGCACACGCGTGTGCACACACGCACGCACACTGGGACACCACCCTGTCATAGACAGACTGGCGTCCGGCCGCACGACAGCATGGCAGGAGCTGCAGGCACGGTGCTGAGTGAGGGGAGTCAGGCGACAAACCCTGATGGTCTCAGGGCCGTGACTCTAAACTACAAAAAGCCAAATGCAAGCTCTTAAGCAGAGAGGACAGACTGGTGTCAGAGGCAGGAAGGGGACAGAGGAACTCGGCCCCGGAGTCGTCAGGGCAGCAATGGGTTTCGTGGGGTGGGGGGACTCCAGGCAGCTCAGGAGCCCTATGTCCAGAGGTCACATAGGCCCAGGGGCTGGCGACCGGCTGTCCGGATGGCCAGCCTCAGTGGCCTGCAGCCCCCACGCTACACGGTGCTCCCAGGAGGCAGGAATCGGAGGGTATCAGACACCACCCCCAGAAGGCAGGACTTCACGCTTTGCTGCAGCAGCCTGTCCTGCAGTGGGGGTAGGAGCGCCTGCTGGAGACAGAAGGCTTTCTCGTGAGCCCCCAGACCCTGGCCACGTCACTGTCCAGTGCGGCCTGGAGCCTTCTCTGAAGCTGCCCCCGGCCGTGGGGAGGGTGGAGGCACCCGGGGCTCGTGTCGTGGGCTCTGGGGGCCTGGGGGTCTTGACCGGATTTGGAGTGTCCTGTCTCCCAGCGTTGGCCAAGGAGTGGTCACTGAGGCTACCGCAGGGTCCCCAGTGGACAACTTGAGGTGCATGTGGGGCTTACTCCAGGCAAGGACCAGCGATTCCCCCTGGTTAGTGGCCCTTGACCCCAGTACCTCTTCATGAGAGAGAAGGGGCAGTGGGAACAGGTGGCTCTGGAATCACCTGTAGATGGAGCTTGGGCAGGGGCGGCGGGGGCGGCAGGGACAGCAGTCACACCACACGGGCTGTCCATGGCCCGCTGCTCCCTGATGTCTGACTCTGGATAAACGCAGACTATGGGGAGCCCCTGCCGGCCCCACTGTGAGCGTCCACACATGGCAGGAGGTGTGGATCCACAGCCCCGACCACCTGTTAACGACATGCCAACACCTCTGGGCCGGGCCGAGACGCCGGGGCTCTGCCCCCCATACCCCCAGCCCCAGCGTGTCCCCGCACAGGTGGGCCCAGACTTGGACGTGGGGTGTCTCCCACACCCTGCTCCCTCGACCCTGCTGGCTAGGCCTCGTGTTGGGCCAGGGCAGGTGGCCCCAGGGCATGCCCCGCAGTCCCCGCCCCCACACTTATCTTTGGGGACCTGCCTGGACCCGCTGTCCTGCCCCAGAGACCATGCTTCCTGTGTCCACGAGCCTGTCCTGGCTGGACATCAGCTCAGGCTCTGCAGTCGTGATTCCACCAGTGGATCCTTCCACTGAAGCAGAAGCCAAAGTCCCCAAGTATAGGGTGGGATCCCGATGTGGTGGCTCCTGGGAGCATCGGCCGGACAGCGTCCTCCTCCACCGAGCTTTCCTGGCCCGGCGTCCGGGCCCACGCAGCCCCGCCCAGCCCCTCCTGCCCCGTCACGTGCCCGCAATGGGCACCCAGGGCTCCCTCGCTTCACAGGTGCCGCGAAGCCATGTGGCTCGCTGAGGGCGCTTTGTGACGCGGCTCAGCTGGACGTTTTTGTTGGAATCGCATTCACGTCCAGTTTCCACCGCGGGGGCTGTCGTCTGTGTGCGCCCGGCAGCCGCGCGTCCTGGTGCTTCCTGCTCAGTCGTGTCTGCAGACACTTTCCCTTCTCGTCACGTGGGTCGCCTGCGTCTGAGGTTCACTCCTCGGGGTTTTGTCCGTTTGCTGCTGCTTTAGACGCGATCTCTTCCATGACCTCGGGGACGTACAGCTAGGTGTGTCCGCAGAGCGCAGATGTCCCCACGTCTGTCTCCACTCAGCGGTGACGCACGTTCTCCTTCGGCTGTTAGCAGCGTCTCGCTGATATTCTTTCTTGCTTTTCCAGTTTCCAGGTGCACAGCCATGGACTCTGAAGCCACGCTCAGTGTACCCCTCCTCAGTGGCCGCCGGCAGAGCCGGGTGTGCTGTGCGGCCGTGCTGACTGCCCCGACTGGGTGTCTGTCTGGTCGGGTCTTCGTGGGGCTCAGGTCTGCCCCCAGGGGCTCCACCCATGTCTGTCCATCCTCCTTCTTAACTGAGATGAGAAGGGACGTGGCATCTCATCCGACACCTCCGTCCACGCAGAGACCTCCACGCGGGCGCGAGGAAGCCCCCTTCTCAAGAGTGACATGCTGGACCCTCTTGGCTGGCGTTGCGCTTGGATTTCTGCAGAGACCCCCGACGGGCCGTCTATGCGTGGCGGGTGCTGGGTTTCGGTCTCAGCTTCGCGCTTCCTTTACGCAGGACTTCAGAAACTTCTGTGCTCCAGACTGGCCAGTGGTGTGGGGATGACCTGTTCTCTGGGTTTGGACGGGATCCCTCTGTCACGAGGCCCTGGCCTCCTGGCGCTTTGGGGAAGAGAGTTGCCTGATACTTCTTTCTCCTGATACTTTTTCTATTTAGTTCTTTCTCTCTCCCTCTGTAAATCGTGTTTCCCAGAATGAAACCCATTTTTTTGAGTTTTTCAGATCTGTTCACATAGAACTAGACAAGGTGTCTGCTCCTGCAGGTCAGCAACCCTCGCCAAGCCAGCTCGGTGCCTGGCAGGCTCCCGCCGGGGCCCAGCAGTACAGCCCGGCACCCGGAGATGCGCCCGGAGACACCGTCCTGGAGGGTCCTGGAAGGGCCCGGAGGCTTTCTCCGTAGCGGCTGAGCGGGAGCGATGCAGCGTCCCTCGCCAGCAGCAGAAGGGCGGTGCGTCCATCCACACGGCGGGCCTCCCCAGCCACAAAGACGGGTCCCTCCGTCTGCGGCCTCTGGCCTCTGCGGGCGGTGCCGATGTGCTGGAAATAGCTGGCGACGAAGATGTGAGGACAGGGCTGTGGGGGTCAGAGCCAGCTCCACAGCCTCACACGGGGACGTAGCCGCCTCCTATGTGCTCTGAATAGGTCGAGGGACTTGGGCTCACGAGTTTGTGCCGTTTGCTTTTTGTGTTTCGCTTTGATGAATCTTGCATTGCTCTTAAAATAACTTGCTCAGCATCCCCACTGGGCCTTGCTTTCCTGCTCCCGGCCTGCGCCTGGTTCGTACGCTGGCGCTTTCTGGGGTGTCGATGCCTGCTTTTGGGGTTCCTCAGCTGTGGCTCTGCTGACTTTGGCTGGGACCGTTCTGGGGTGCTGTGCCATGTGGGGTGCCGAATAGCACCTGTGCTCCCCAGAGCAGTGATACAGCAGCACTGTCCCCAGCAAGTGTCCAGGGCAGGGGGACTGGCCATTCACAGGACGTGAAGGAGAACCGGCTGTGTCTCCTTTTTTCTTTTATTTAAAGGAAAGGTGCAGCGGGAATGAAGGCCACCAGACAGGCAGGAAGAGAGGAGGAGACATTTATTTATTTATGTAGTTGTTCATCTTGGTCGCTCCCCTGGTGCCAGCACGTGGACCTGCGTCCTGGGGATGAGTGGTGACTGTGGCCGGCCGGAGGCGGTGGCCTGAACCACTGCTCCACAGGGTGGGCCTGCTGTCACTTGTGAAACGGGTGTTCTTTTCCCTGAGCCATCAGCTTTCCCAGCGACGTCATCGATGCCTTTGTGTCGCCCGCATGACAGGGTCACTCACAGCTGTGATGAATTCTTAGCTGGTTTTCACTATTAAGACGAGCGTCCCTGCATCTACACCTTTGCTCAATTACCTCCTTTGAAAAAACTCTCAGAAACACAGGTCACAGTTCCGTGCACTGACTGTCCTTGGAAGAAGCCGGTGCCCGGGGCGCGGCGGGAGGCTGGGGCGCTCCTTTCTCGTGCGAACAGGTGGTAACAACCATTCCGGATGCCCCCAGGTCCCCCAGGTCCCCCAGGTTCCCCCAGGTTCCCCCAGGTCCCCCAGGTCCCCCAGACCTCCCCAGGACTCAGGCTCAGTGGGAGCATGTGCTTCCACCTCTGGGGCCAGATGCTGGGGGACGGCCTGCTCCCCTGTCCTGGGAACTGGGCAGGAGGGAGAGCAAGGCTGTTCCTGAGTGACCAGGACAGAGTGACCTTGGGGGCAGCTGTGTGAGGAGTCCACAGGGAGGCAAGAGGGAGCTGCCGGGGTGAGTCACTGGGGGTCACAGCCAGTGTCCCCGCTTCTTGGGAGGGTCCCCTGACACTCCATTCGGATGTCTCTGGACACGGGGCGGGTGGGGACAGGCCTTGCTGCGTCCCCCCTGCTCAGGGAGGACCTGGGGAGGACAGGGTGGAGAGGCAGGAGCAGAGAGGGACCAGGAAGGGAACGGAGCGGCCCCTGGGGGTGTGGAGCCCAGGGCGGGCACTCAGCCTGGAGAAGGGCCCCACCCTGGGTGGGGGTGTCCCTGGGCAGTGTGCTCGCCAGGCTGACAGGGTGAGGGCTCAGCGCCACAGGAGTGGTCAGAGGATGGGCCTCGACCTCCCGGGCCGGTGGGTGCTGTCTGTCCAGCTGAGGATCACCAGCCTGCGTTTGGAGTGGGGTGCTGGAGGGAGGGGCCTGTCTTGGGGTGCCCCCTTCCCTGACTAGGCTCCTGCGGGGAGGGTTTGCCTCTGCGGGGAGCCCTCTGCCCGAGCCCCACCCGCTGTGATGAAACGCTTGGCCCTCCCCCTCTAGGGGGAAGGTGGCTGCTGAGGACGAGGACAGGGACAGGGACCGCCTTGTTCAGAGCCGGCAGGAGGAGGTGGGAGAAGCGGGGTGGCCCTCGGCGGTGTGGTGTGTCCTTGTGGGGCTGGGCCTGTGCCCCGCTCCTGCCCGCCCTCCTGCCCCGGGCTTTGCTGAGCTGGGAGACACGGCCCCAGCAGTTACAGACCGAGTGTCCAACCAGCACCCACGACGGGCCCTCACCTGGCCCTCCAGCACCGACCTCCTGGCAGCCCCAGCCCGAGGGTCGGTCCTCCTGCGAGCAGACCGGGTTGAGCCCCTGCCCGAGCTGGGCTGAAGGACGCAGCTTCGCTCCCAACGGGGGGCAGAGGTCCTGGGTCACCACGTCAGCTCAGCCCTCTCGGTCCTGTGTCCGGAGACGCTGCGCGGCCCGCCTCCCCGCACCAGGCTTGTTCCTGAGCCTCCCAGGGCCTGACCTGTCTGCCCAGGCCCCCTGGTGCGGGGCGCTGGGGATGGCCGTGCCCCTAGGGACCCCGCTCAGGGCCTGCTGAGGCCTCCCGGGTGGAATTGCTGGGTCAAGGCCCCTGACCCCCTGCAGCTGTGTGACCCCTGCTCTCTGACCCTCTGCCCCTGGGGCGGGCTGGGGGGTGGGGGGCAGTCCACGCTGCCAGGCCTCCCTCTGGGCCACACGCCTCTCCCTGCAGGTGGGCCCTGCAAGCACGGCGGGCGGCCTGGCCTTCCTGCTGCAGCCTGTCTCTGGGCCCCTCTCCTTTGATGTCTGGGTGCTTCCCGGCGGGCGGCCTGTCTGGGCAGGCCGGGGCCCCACCCTCCAGCTGTGGGTCCCGAGGAGGGACGGGCGTGGGTGCGCAGCTGCAGGGACGGGTGGGCCCCTCCGACCCCTCTTCCCTCAACCCCGGGAGAAGCAGGCTCGCGAGGGGATGACACACGGCAAGTGAGCCCCGGCTCCTGGTCTGGCCCCTCCTGGCCTCGGGGAGGGTCAGAACGCTGGGTCCTCCCCTTTACTCCCCTTTTCTCTCCTGATCTGACTGGCCCGTACCCAGGCGGCCGCTCCTGAGCTGGGGCCCCCGAAGGACGGCAGGTGCTGGCTCCGGAGACAGGCTTCCCGATGGGCAGTGCAGGGAGGGGGTTGTCTGCGGCCGAGCCGTCCCCTGCAGGCGGCCGGTGGGCACCTGTCCTGTCCAAGCTGCGGTCACCCCTCAACGTCCAGACCAGTTAGCTGGGGACCAAGGCCGCTCTCAGAGCCACGTCCCGTGGTGACTCGCGAGCCCTGCGTGGGCCGTGACCGCCTGTTGGGGGGCACGGGGGTGCAGAGGGCTTGGCCGTGCTGGCCGGGGCCGTGCTCCCGGGCAGCCGCTGACCACCGCGAGCCTCGCTGGCCTTGCTCTGTCCGGTGGACTGCACAGTGGCCCGTGTTGGGGTGAGTTCCTTGTGGAAATACAGTCTGTGGTCTTCTGGAAGGATTTCTAAGGGGCTTTGAAGAAACTAGAAAAGAGCTGGAGGGAGAAGGTGTGTGAGCGAGGGGTGTGTGACCGCAGGACACGCCAGCGGGGCCGGGAGACACGGGTCGGCGGCGACAGCGCGGCCTCCGGTAGGTCTTGGCTGGGGTCAGGGAGGGGACGGAGGGGCAGAGGGGTGGGAAGACAGGGACCACGGGGAGGAGCTGGCACTGCAGTGGAGGGTCAGCGGCTTCGAACGAGCAACGTGCAGGTTCAGTCGTTCTGGAGGCTTCTTGCCTTTTTCTCTGATGATGCTTCTGAGTTCGAAGCTCCGTATTTCCTCTCTGCTGAGTAAGAGGAGCGCTGATGGGCACCGCGGTCCGGAGAGTGGGCGGAGGCGTACCCCGGGGACGTGGTTCAGTGGGGTTACCTGGGCACAGGCCAGAGCCCGGCCAGTGCTCGAAGGCCGCCCTCTGGCCCGCCCCCTGTGCACGTCCTGACCACAGCCTCGTCCTAGCGCGCCGGGTCTCAGGCCTGGCCAGGAGGCCCAGGGGGCTGAGCCCGGGCTCCTCTGTGCTCCGCCCAGGGCGTGTGTGGGTGCACGGGCCTGGGTGCCCTCTTGTCTCTGCTGAGCGAGACGCCAGCCCTTAGGACCCCCCTGCTCCTCTGTTGGGGCGGTGATCCCTCCCCCGCGGTTGATGACAGGGCTTGGGGCTCCCAGGCCTGCAAGGCCAGAGCGTGCAGGCGGCTGACCGTAGCGCTGCCGGGGCCTGTGCGGTGATGTCTGCTTCCACCTGTTGGGCCTCGACCTGCAGAAGGCAGGGGGACGTCCGCCCTGAAGCCCCAGACGCAGCTGTGCTGAGGGCGGAGGCGCGTGGGGGGCTTGGGCTGCTGGAGCGGGGCAGTCGGACGCCTGGGATGGACAGTGGGGTGTCCCGCATGGGTGCCCCTTTCCCCACTGACCCCAAGAGCTGGAGGCTTTGCTGCTCTGCCTCACAGATGAGTTCAGAGAGGCCCGTTCAGAGTGACGAGAGCGTGAGTGATGCTGCTGTCACCCCAGCTGGCCTCTGCTGCCACTGACCACGCTGAGGCTCTGGAGGGACCTCTCGGCCGAGCGCCAAGCCTGCAGCTGCTCCCTTGCCCCTGTGGCAGCCGCTGGGCAGGGCCAGGACTCGGGTTGGACCCCAGCAGGGGCCTTGGCCATGGCACCCCCTGTCCAGGGAGGTGGGCATGCAGGACCCTCAGCCTCGGCCCTGTCTTCTCTCTGGGAGCCTGATGTGTCCGTCCCCGCCCCAGAGAGGTCCTTGCATGAGGCAGGAAGGATGGTGTCATGGTCACTGGGGGCCTGGGCAGAGGGCCTGGCGGGACTTTTGGACATAAATGGAGGCTGGTGTCCACCTGAATTGCCTGTTCCAGGCCTCACCATGTGCTGCCCACAGAGCTGCCCTTGGGGATACGTAGTGTGGACAGTGCCCTGGCCCAGCCCTGCCCAGAGCCTCAGAGAAACGGCTTTCTGGTCCCTGCTCCTTGACCTCCCACCTCCTCCAGCTGCCCACCCGCCTCCCCCGGCCCCTGCACCCCCTGCACTGCCTGGAGTGCGGCCGGTGGGCATCGGACAGATAGGAGGGACCCCTGCATGGTGGGGAGGCATTTGGGGTGTTACTGAGTCCCCCCATCCCAAGGACCTTGGTCCTTGTAGGGATAGCTCTGCGCCCTCATTCCAGCCGGCAGAGCCCTGGCCCTTGCCTGCGTCCCCTGGGGCCTGCGCCGGCCTGGGGTCCTTGAGTGATGCCGTTGAGCTGGTCCGCCGAGCGCCTGAGATGCAGGAGGATGGCCCCTGGGGTCTTCGAGCTGAGGACAAGGAGCGTCGTGGGGCCCCGGCAGGGCCGCTCCTTCCCAGGTGGGCCGTGGGGTCAGGGAGCCCGCTGTGTCTGAGGACGGCAGCCACTCCCAGGTGCCCTCCGGGGTCTGACTCCGTGCCTCAGTCTCCCCAGGAGTCTGTCTGGTATTGTTCCTCCCTGAGTCACCAGACCTGGGCCAGAAGGCGCTGTCCCTGTCCCTGCTGTCCCAGGCTTTGCTCTGGCCTCTGAGACCATCTTCTGTCTCCCTGTGGCCCAGGAGGGAGGAGCCCGGGAGGGGCGCCCCTGTGCCGCTGGCAGCTGCACCCCCTGTGCTGGGCGTCACCCACCCACACGTGTGGTCCCCACTGTGTCAAAGAGGGTCCCTCGAAGGCAGAGCTCAGGCCGGAAGGGACACCAGCAGAAAGCCGGGGCAGGAGACAGTGCTGGGGGCCAGGTGGGGCAGGTGGGCCAGGTGGGGCAGGTGGGGGTAGTTGGTGGGCAGCTGAGGGGCAGGCACAGAGCCTGGGGCCCCTTCCCACCACCACCGGTTCTGCCAGCCCGTGTGCCGGGGGCTGTGAGCAGTGGCCCTGGCACCGGCCAGCCTCTCCCTCGGCCCACCGGACCCCTGCTGGCCCCTGTGGAGAGGGGTCTCCCTCACCCCCCACTGGTTCCTGGGGTGGGAACAAGGGCAGAGCAGGGCAGGTGGCAAATGGGAAAAATGAATTTCTGAACGAGATGGCCAGCCCCGCCTGCAGAGTTCTGGGGGCTCCAGAGGGGACCTCGGGGCAGGTGGCAGAGTGGGGGCCAGTGGCAGAAGCGGGGACAACCGGGGTGCACCCGTCCCCCATGGACGCTGCTGGGCTCCTTCCCGGGGCGGCCCCGCCTGCTGTGGGGCTGAGCGCTGTGGTCACTCAGAACCTCCTGTGCCTCCAGGTTCGGGCTGTGACCCAGGCTGCTCCCCGCCCCCCCTCCTTCCGAACGCCCCAAACCCACTCAGCGGAGGCTCAGCGCTGCCCCGGCCCCTGAGGCCCCGCCCAGCCTGACCCGGGGCCCCGGCCTGCGGGCTGAGCGCGTCTCCCACACGGGCACCGGGGCTGGGTGCGGTGTCTCGCAGGGAGGACAGAAACCGGCCCAGAGTGTCCCGCGGGCTGAGGCTGGTGTCCAGCGCTGCAGCCTGCAGGTGAGCGGCCGTTCCTCCTGGGCCAAGTGCCACCCTGTGTCCCATCTCTGGGGCAGCCCGCAGGTGACTGCGGGCCAGGTGGACGCCGAGGCCAGCCATTGGTCCTTTCGGGTGGGCTCTGCTGACCACGGTGGGAGGCATGCGGGGTCTCAGCGGAGATGCTGCTCAGGACCCCGCTTGGCCAGACAGGACGGCGCTGCCCCAGGCCCTGCGTGAGGCTTCCTGCCTCCTGGGTCCGCACTCTGGTGTCCCCAGCCGGCCTCTCCCTGTCTGCTGTGACCCGTCATCGTCACCGAGTGCCACGCCCCTTTCCACTCTGTGCCACCTGTTCGCCAGCAGGCTTGTGCCTGGGAAGCCCCGGGACGCCTGAGGTCTCGGCGTGTCCTGGTGTGAAGGGCGGAGTGGGTGGGGGCGCAGGAGGGGACAGCCGGCCTCCGTGGCTCCCAGGGGATGGGGACGGGGCATCACAGAGCGAGTGTGCCCTCAGCTGGGAAGAGCCTGGCCCAGGAGACCACCCTCTGGGACACCCGCTGAGGCCCCTCCAGCGCTGAAGGGTGAGGCGGGGCGGGTGGGGCTGCTCCCTTCCTGGTGGAGCCTGGGGTGGTGGAGCCGCCGGCCTGCGCTGCCTGGGGCTGCGGTCATTTCCTCTGGAGGCTGCACGCTGCAGCCCTAGGCCTCAGCACCACTGCACTTCGGGGTGAGGTGGGGCCTGCCCAGGCATTTTGGTCCCCAGGCTGAGGGCCAGAGGAATGAGACCCGCGTGGGGACCTTCGAACATTGCCCCTGTGCCTGTGGGAGAGGCAGCCCCACCTGAGCTCCCGAGGGGCCACTCAGTGTCATTGTGGAAGCCCGTCACGTGTCCGGGTGACCCCACGCCCACAGACGCGCACTGAGGAGGCCCCACTGTGCCTTGTCCAGTGCAGAGCTGGCCAGCTGGGCACTTCTTCCACATCACAGCCCCAACATCCTCTCGGGGGTCAGGGTCAGCGGGACCCCGCACATCGCCGTGTCCCTGCATGGGGGCGGAGAGGCCGGGACCCCGTGTGGACGTGGCCTTGTGCATGGTGTGGCCAGGCTGGCGCTGGGTCTGTGAACAGTCTCTGGCCTGGGAGGCCCTGCCTGTGGGCTAGGCGATGCGCATGAGGGGAAGCCCCCACAGAGCGACCACAGTTCTCCGTGTCCCCCAGGACAGGAGCAGGCGGCTCGCCGGTCACCCTGCCCCGTCCTTCCCGAGCCTGGCCAAGGCACCTCTTCTGTTTGCAGAGTGGGCACTGTGCCCAGGGCCCTGGCAGCTGGACAGGAGCCTGGAGCGGAGCCGCCCTCGCGTCCCCTTTATGAGTCCGCCCTGCCTCATGGCCCCATCCCCAAGGCTCGGCCTGCAGGAGGGAGGGTCCCTCAGGCCAGCCGCTCTGGACAAGCTTCCCAAAAGCAGAGGACTCCAGACCGGCTCTGGGATCCGAGCGGGGGCCGTCGTGACTCAGCCGGTGCTGTCCGACTGATGCTTCGGTCCTTTTGAGACTAAATGACTTGCCTATTTCTAAGTCCTATGATTCATCCATCTCTAAATGTATGAGCTGGTCATATTAACCTCATTGTTGGTGACTTTGTGAACTGAACAGAGACTGTTCTGGGTCAAACACTCAGGGTCCTTTCATCTGTGACGCAACCTTGTGGAAATGCGCCGTCAGCCCGAGGTGTCTGCAGGACCGAGCGGGGCCCCCCGTCCTGTGCGCACGCCCAGCGCTTCCACCGTGGAGAACGTGGACGGGTCCGTTCGAGACACGGGGCCACCACTTCCTATGTCAGACAAGCGACCACTCAGGGACAGTCGCTCCTGCCCTGTACTGTGAAGCTGGACTGGTCAGGCCAGGACATGTCCGCTCACTTTCCTTTTGAACGTAAGTGCTGCCAAGTCGCCCCACGGGAAAGGCGGGGTCGGGCAGGTGAGGGGCACAGAGCTCGGCACCGGGCTGCGCCCGAGTCTGGAACACGCGGCTGCTGTGAGTGAGACGGCACTTTGCTGAGCCCACCCTCTGGCTGCCGGGCGAAGCCCCCAGTGTCCTCTCTGCGGGCGCCCTTGTTCCAGAGCCGCCTCGTGGCCCCGAGGAGCCGGCCCACAGCGCAGCCCCGCCCGCACCGGCCCCCTGCACCCATCCTCAGCCCGCGCCCTGAGGACACGCCCGCCGGCCTCGGTGCGGCTCCTTTCCCGGGGCGCAGGGCACCCCGCAGGCACAGCCGGGACCCCCTCGGCTGCGTGTCCTCAGGGAGGGGGTGTCTCCGGCACCTCGACTCAGGTCGGCTCTGCCACCTACAGACGCAGCGGAAACACGTGGTGTGCCCGTTCCTGACCAGCCGCTAGACCCTCACGTGCGGTCTGCAGTGGGGGCGCCTGCACGGGTCAGGGCTCACGAGGCCACGCTGTCCCCAGTCCAGGTCTTCCCTGTGGCCCTGCTCCTCACCCCACAGGGCTTTTTTGGGATGGGCTGGGCACCCAAGGGCGGCCTCCTGTCCTTGAGCTTCTCAGTCCCTGAGGCAGAGAAAATGGCGGGAAGCAGGATGTGCTGGCCAGTCCGCCCCGCCCCGCCCAGGACAGTCCCTCGAGCCCCAGGGCAGCCAGCTCAGCAGGACGTGGAGTCTGTGCACCTTGTCGGTCACTTTGAGGAGTGACCCTGCCAGAGCAGCCCCACCCCGTCCTGGGCCCACCCCGGAGGCCTGGGCTCTGCCCGGGGCAGGACGCACTGCTGCCTGGGGACCCCGAGACCCCATGGACCCCACACAGGCCCGTCCAGCTGAGCGCGGGCTGTCCCCACACTACGGTGCCCGGCGTGCTGCAGGGCCGGGAGCCCGGTGCTGGCCCGTGCGCCCCGGGGACTCGTGGCAGAGACAGGAGCAAGAGCGAGAACAGCAGAAGGACCCCGAGTGAGTTCAGGGCAGCTGCCCGGGGACAGGGCCGGGTTGCGGTGTGGCTGCGGGAAGAGAGGAGGAGGCCTGGGAGCTTGCCCTCCGCTTCCTTGGCCGACATTGTCTGGACGGGCTCTGTCCTGGCCCTGCCTGTCGGGCAGACTGGGCTGGGCGGCCACACTGACCCGCAGGTCGCCCATCCCCTTACAGAGAGGGGCCACAGAAGGAGGTGGGTGAGGGTCAGGGCCGCAAGGGCGGCTGCGCAGGGTGCTAGCCTGGCACGAGGCGGGTGTGGAGGCGGGCTGGCTCCGGACACCCCTCCAGCATGGGTCCCGGGCGTCGGAGGCCATCTCTCGGCGGCTGACCGTCCCTGGGCTGTTGCCTCACAGTGGCCGCTAGGGGTTCCCGAGCTGCGGACCACCGTGCACGTCTTGCTCTCAGTGACTGCATCTGAGGACGATAGGTGGACAGACGGGTTGAAGGCACCGTGCGTGCAAGGAGCCACCTCAGAGGAGACCGGGTAACGGGGCAGCAGGGGGCCCACGCTGCCTTTTCCGGAACTGGGACCCACCATGTGGAATGACACACGACTGGTTCAGCTGCAGATAAACCCGACGTGGGAGCAGCACAGACGGGGGCTGAACGGGACAGGCCTCGGCCTCACTGGCAGGGCAGACGGCTGCTGGGCGCCCTGCCGGTGTGGGCAGCTCTGAGGACCTGGCCCCCGTACATGTGGGGTCCACCCTCAGGAAAGTGAGTCCGAGCAAGGCAGGCCTCCCACTGCCTCCCCCTTTGAAAATGAACCGATGGCCTTTTACCAACCTCCTGTCTGAGAACTGGCCTTTCACGTGGTGGGCAGTGGGCCTGTCTGCTTCCCAGAGGACACTAGCAAGGCCACCACACCCTCGGGGACCCCACAGAGGGGTCTTGCTCCCCGTCCCGTCAGTGAGTCTCCTCTGGGTTTGAACTTGGCACAGGTGAGTTCTCGTGCCGTCCATGTCCGGTCTCTTGTGAGGGGGTGAGGCTCTCCCGGCTTCTGCGGGCAGTTTTCGTCGACGATCTGACTGGACGGCTGCCCTGTCGGGGGCCTTCTCTGAATACTGCGTGTGCAGGCTGAGCAGCAGAGCCGCTCGGTGCGGCCGGCGGGCGGGGACGTGGCATGGACATCTGTCCCGACCCTCGGACGGAGCGCAACCCGCCGGACTGTGGGTGAAGTCGGAGCCGTGGAGACATGTGGGCGGGGGCTGGGCACGCGGGCGTCTCTGCTGTGAGCCGGAAACGGCTCTGAGGGTCAATTTTGTTAAACATGTACGAGAAAAAAGTGTGACAAGGAAAAAGAATACATTTCCATCTACAAAGGGACTTTAAAGTTTGCTCCTTTTGGCCTAGTGATTAATTTTGCCCCCAGCAGCCGCGCCTCAACCCGTCACACGGTGGAATAAATCCACAAGCAGAGGCCTGGTGCGTCTTCAGTGGTGTGAGATTTCGGGACGAAACTCTGGCCCAGGGTTGCTTGCTGTTTTGGGGGGACAGCACGCCTCTCAGACCCCTGCTGCCCGTGCTGTTGGTCACCCCAGGCGCAGGGTCTCTGCGTGCCTGCCCTCTGCACCAGGCTGGCAGATCTCCAGGCGCCTGGGACTCTGTTCAGGGGTGGGGAGACCCCAGGGCGTCTTGGGGCCCCTTTGACCCCCAGGGTGCAACTCTGCCCTCCACGCGGTGGTGCCCGCCCTGATGTTCTGAGTCCTCCAGAGGACAGCACTGTGTGCGTGTCCATCTTCTATCTGCCGCTCAGCCTGAACTGGTCTCCCCGGGAGATGCTGGGCAGTCACAGGGAGCTCTGGCCATCTTGTGTTGCGTCCCCGGACGGGCTGCGGGACCCTCCCAGTGCAGCTGACTGAGCTCGCCGGGCTCTGGGCCCCCCACTGCCCTGTCCTTCGTCCCCCGAGGGGCTTCAGTGCGCTGTCCTCTCTGCACGGCCTTCGTGGGCGGGACGAGAGCGGGAGCTCGGTTCTTCCTGCCCTGGGGCCTGTGGCTGAGCCCTGCCGCACGCTAGCTGCCTGCCTGCTGCACCAGGACGGGGTCCCGTCCTCCTGGCACGGTGGGCGTTCGGTGGGAGGGAAAACCCGCAGAGGAGGAGGAACATGAGGGCGGCGTTGTGACCCACCTGCTTCTCGTGGGAACATGTCAGGAGCTGGCTAAGCAAGGCCAGACAGCAGGAAACTGGAGAAGAACAAAGAATCTCAAGACCACAGGCTGTGGGTCACCCCGCGGCGATCGGGTGCCCGTGAGCCCGGGAGTCACCAGACCCCGCCAGCAGCCATGGGCGCGCACATGCATGGGTGCGGTCGCCCGGGAGTGGGGGCTCCAGCGGGCACCTAGGGGTGCAGAGGAGAAGGGAGGGGCGTGGGGGCTCCGGGGGCAGCGCGTCAGAGGCAGAGCTGGTGAATCAGCACCCCGGTGCTGCCACCCGTGGGTGCGGTACTTCTGTTGTCGTGTTTGCCTTGTTTTTAAACATAAATGTGGTGATAAACCCGCTGCAGCGGCCCTGGCAGCAGGACTCGTGATTTCCGGAGGGGCCTGGAGGCGGTTCCGTACCCTTTGGGTGGGGCTGGGTCATGAAGAGGGACCCAAATAGAGGGCTGGGTCCCAGGTCCCAGGATCGCTGGGCCTCGGTGCTGAGGGAAGAAAGATGCTGTGACCTCGTGGG
>RJWH01006912.1:0-47345 GCA_004363575.1 Solenodon paradoxus | reverse complement strand
TTTCGGTAGAGGCCCCTGGGTAGGAGTGAACTAACCAATTGTGTGTTTCTTGGAGTCTCTGAGATCTGTGTTTCCAAGAACTGTGAAGGATTAAAAAATACGAGTGCACCATGATGTAAGAGAGCATGCAACGGCGGGGCCTATATGGGCCACCAAAGTGTTGAAATGCGCCCATTGAAAACAAAAGGGACGGCCTCTCCTCTTCCCAGAGGAGGTGCAAACAGCTTAACTGCCATAGAAAACACCAAGTCTGAGAACTGCCCAGGCTCTTGACAGCCCTGGAGGGCTCCTTGGGGAGCAGTCTGGGTGGGTCCCATCAGGAGAGGGTGGAGGCTGTATTGTTTGGAGAGCATGCTTGGTGTTGGATGCTTCCCTTTGCAGTGGGGAGATTGAGTTTCCCTCTGATTGTATTTAATGATCAGGCAATCACAGTTGGGCATGAATCACATCATTTCCTTTATTTTGTCCCACCCTCCCACCCACACCCCTCTACACATACTTAAACCTTCTCCCCAAAGTCCCCAGAAACATGATCATCAAGCCCACTTCTTTAGAAGTCAGGACTATCTCTGGCTGGTTCTGCTATGACACTAGAGGGGTTGAGGACAGGAAGGAGACACAGATTCACAGATTCCTTCAGTCTTTGGTGACAGCTGCTTGCTTTTTCAGATGCCCGAGTGTGCTACCCATGGGCCAGCGGAGTTGGCATTACCTGGAGGCTTGTGAGAGAGCAGTGCCCCCTCCCGAGCTACAATGAATCATAATCTACATCATGACAATTCCCCCAGGTGACTCCTGTGTTCACTAGAGTTGGAGAAGTGTCACTCTACAATACTCTGGATGCTAAAATGCCTTTGACATTGACCTCTGACCATAGCTGAAATGTAGTTAATCATTTTCAAAATTAGAATCACAATTCCCATACAGCTATGGAGTGAACACAATTCAGAGATGCGTTGAACTCATTAATCTAGAATTCTGCAAGACACAGAAGCTAGTTTAAAAGAGTATAAAAAAGACTGTAGTATGCACAGCCAATGAAAGAAAGGTTGCTGAAATAAGACAGAAACTTTAAATACAAAATTCCTTAATGTCTTACATTTGAAGTTATCTCTTTTACTAGGCTGACTTTATTTGCATCTCTACCAGATAAAAAATAGATGCAATTCCTCAATCATCCATAAATTATATCAAACTTAACACAGATCTGAATCAATATTAAATAATAAGTCAAAAAAGCTATATTCCAGGACAGAATCAGGTGACTTTTACAGAGGCTTATGAGACAGCACCCTAACATGATTCTGAAAGGGAACACAGAAATCTTTTGGGTTATTTCCAAATTTCGGATAATCTTTCTTAACATGCACTATGATCAGAAAGGTGATGCCATCTTCCCCTGGCACAAAGCGTCTTCTCCTCCAACTGTCTCAGGACATACATCCCATTCCATGAATTTTCAGTCCCTGCATTGGAAATACTTCAAGATTAGAAAGCAAGATTGAGGCATTTTCTCCAGGAAGCAACTGTGAAGATGCATAGGGCTTTCCGCATAGGGATTTCCTGGAATGAGAGATGTATCTACTTCTCTCCCTTTAGCATGCTGACATGATTATTTAACTGGCTGACGGCCATGTTAGATGCCAGGCAGAGTCCACCCCTCAGGGGATAGGATGCAAGATGAGCAAATGACAAGAAAGGGGACTCGAGAAAAGAACAAGTTTTCAGGTAACAGGACAGACTCAGTGACCACAATGAGCCGGCCCTGAAGAGTTTCCCACGTAGGCATGGCGGTTGGCAGGCAAGTTGAATTGCAGTCTGAAGACGACAACTCACTGAACATTTTCAGGGACCCAGAAGTGAGAGAGAAAGGGAATTCAGTCTTTATCACTCAATTACTATGTCCTGGGCACAGTAATAAAAATAAAATATAATAAAATAAAGATGAATTCATGCATCAAGAGAAAGTTTAGTCCAAAATTTTTTTTTCAATCCTGGGCCTCATAAAATGTCCTGAAATCATAATCATGATTTATTATTTTTTTGGAGAGAGTTCATAGCTTTTGACAGAATCTCGAAGTGTTTTCAGCCCCAAACAGAATTCAATGACTTAGTAGAAACAGAACTTTATCCACAAAATTTGCATCGTTAACACAGAGGCCCACAAATGGACAAATTAGTCAATATAGAATATAAGTAATAACTCTATGACATTTTCTTAGGGAGGGTCCAAAAGGTAGGCTGACCATATTTTCTTGAGACAAAAAAACAACAACAACAACAACACTGGGATGGAAAAAATCTGAACAGGGTTATGCGCTGGCGACTAAGGGAAGGGGAGGTGGCAGAGCAATCTGAGCAGGAGCAGAGCAGCCAGACCAGTAGCAAGTTAAGTACTATTCAATGCCAACAGGGAATTTTATAGTAGTAATGTGTGTGACTTCAGGTGTGACATCTTACAAATTGCTAGGGCCAGTACAAGAAATTTTGGCATCTTAGGCAAAACCCAAATTTGGTGCCCTGGTCTAAAGTCCCTGCTGCTAAAACACATGGCACTTCAACCATCTCAGTGCCAGAAATGTCCAATAACCCGCACAGTACCAGAGATAAGCCCCACAGTACTTACCTGCAGCTTGACCCTGCTGCGGCACTCTGTTCCCTTTGAAGAAACAGGCATGTGGGTGGTGGGGAGTTCTCTTCCTGTGGAGCTCCTGTTTCTTCACAAGGACCAGGGATATCGGTGGCAGCCGAGGTGCCACAGTCAGGGCTGACAGGACCGTCTTTAACGCAGGGCAAAAGGGGCAGCTGCTTTTGGCCCACCTCAAAGACTGGTTTATTAAAAATGGAGCAAAATTTACATATATTTGAAAACATCAGGATGGTTGGGAATTAGGAAAGCAACATTACTATCACATTTAAAACTGTATGGATGGTCAGTCTTCCAACAGGCCTCCCAGTGTTGAGCTGCCCAGGGGACAGTGGTGACTTGCCTGAGCTGCCTGTACAGTTAAACTTCTCACTTCTCACTGCCTTTCCGGATTCCCAGTCATCCGTCAGGGCCCAGCTTCTCCGTGGGGTTTTCCCAAAATTCTCCAGTCCTCATCGGGTGCTTATTCCTCTGAACTCTATGGCCTTTGACCTGCCTGGTCTTAAAAACAGTTCATGTCTTTCTTTTCTGTGAGTTATAAGCATTTTCAGAACAGGGAAGGGAATGGAGAAGGATGTTAGTCCTTTGGGTCTTAACAACTTGTAGCTCAGTGCCATCCAAAATTGCTATTCGATCCTCTGATTTCATTTTTTACCCTTAGACCCCTTGTATAAGAAAGGCAGGAGCAGGGTGGAGGTGGCAGGTGCTCTTCCTGGGATCCTACTGACAAGAGAAAATAGAGAAAGACACAATACAAACCAAAGGGAATGAAGTGGTAATCACTTGAAATCCTACGTTGTGATTACAGCCTCCAATTGACTCCATTTCTAACTTGAACCATTTCCTCTGCAAATTGTTTGGCAGACAAAGATTTCAATGCAGCTTGAGTGAGGTGGAAAAGCAAAGTTAAAGAAAATGTAGAGGCAGAAACAGTAAAAAGAAATACAAAGTATGGATTCCAGAGTAAGGCAAGAGGCTGTGCAAACAAAGACAAAGAGAAACTTCTCCAGACAACATGGCTCATCGCTGCTTATGCCTCGCCCACAACTATGTTTGCACAAATCTATCAGGGATATCAAGAATGCTATAATGATACTCCATCACCCAGGGTTCTCATTTTAACCACTGTAATAAGCAAAACATACAGAGCACATTGCTGGCTTTAAAGACTATAATTTTCTCTGAGGAGAAATATTGCAAAAAAGGGGGGAAAAAAAGAGAAAGAGGGAGAAGAAAACATGATATTTTGTTCTGTTCCTAAAAAAAGCATTTTTCCCCTTTCTTTGCAGCTCTTTCCTTTCATTAAACTGTCCTTAAGTGCTTTTAGAGAAAACTAAGTAGGCCACAATTCTGGGCTGCTGACTGAATAATTATAAGTCTGGGTTGGCTGTTGGGATGGCCAGAGAGAGGCCCGGGTCCCTTTCCTGAAATCCAGAGCCCCATGGGGATGGTGCCAGCTGTGGCTGGACTCCTCACGTTGAAATGATTTCTCATTTAGAAGGAAAATCAGGGACATTCTTATCCTTATTAGTCCTCTGAGTGCTTGGGCCACTGCCAGATTTTATTGGAAAATTGCAACAAAAGAAATTAGAGATAGTGAGTTCTGCAAGGGTCTTATATTTGAAGGGTTACACTACAGGCATATCAATACCAGATTATTTCCAGATCAGCTCTGCTCTATGAGCTAAAATATATTCTTTGCTTTTTAAATATTCACATTTCCTTCAACTGAGATTCTTATTATTAACTATTGGTAGTTTCTCTCTCTTCATCTCTCTGTGTGTGTATACGATATAGACAGATAGTCATGATTATCATAGAGAAAACAACAGAGAGATGGGTGAGAATTTTGTCACCAAGGGATTTCACTTCAACTGGGCCCACATTCTCCTATCTACTGGGGCTCAGGAGAGGGTTGGAAAATGGGGTGAGGAGGGTCACCAGAGAAGAAACACAGCAGGAATCAGGACCTATCATTCCCTGGAGGATAGGATGGCATTCTATCCTCATTTTACATATAGCCTACCCTTTCTTGGTTCCTGAGATGAATGGATTGTATCAAAGTGTCTCCCAAGTCACTTCTTGTTCTAAAATGCAAAGATTCCTCATTGTCTGGTAACTTTTCTGCAAACAACTAGATTTGCTCTAGGTCATAAATCTAGTGTCATGGTAGCAGGGGTACTTGAAGTAGGTTTGGATCCTTTCTCCATCTTACCATTCTTCTTTCCCTACCAGTTCTCACGTGTCCTAGGATGGTAATTCTTAGTTCAGTGCCTGTACATTCCAGAATAAAAACTATTAGTGGGTGGGGTAAGCCTTAGAAATGAGAAAGAAAACAAACCAGAATATTACATACATTCAACACAGTGACTCGTGACAGATACCATGTATATCTTTGTTCCCCGACTGTGTAAAGATCACAGATATTAAAATCAGGACAGAAATGAAAAAAATAAAGAAATATCATGAGCACACACTCCAAAAATTAGACTGTATCTCTTCCCCCAACCCCCATGCATTGCATCACTCCACTTCTTTGCAAGATGGTATGATATACCCCAAGAGAATCACATTTTTCTGTCACCAATAAAGAAACACCTTCTCACCTCATTTGGCCCTAAGTTTTGCATTATGATTAGAAATCAAGGTTTCTAAGCTCCGTTAAAGTTTCAGATTCTTCCCTCCATAGCTCTTGGGACTAGATGTGATTTCCATGGCACTGATTGCTAAAGATGCAGCTTCCTACCTTCCACGCTCATGTTCATTTCCACCATGCTGGCTCCAGAATACCAGGTGAATGTCAAAGCTCTTGAATGTCAAGGAGCATGGCCCCAAGCTTGGTCTAGGTCAAAGACACCAGGGCAGTTTTATTTGCAAAATGTTTTCCATGTTTCCCATATTGGCAAAGTTAAGGAAATATTGGATGTGCGATAGATACATTGTGGTATTAATGAAGACATCGAAGTGCTTGAAACAGAACACAGATTAGGTAGCTCAGGGCAAGCATTCCCTCCTCTCTTCCTCTCAGTAGTTTTGTAGATTATGCAGCTATTGACTCTGCTCTGCTAAAGACCTTTCCCATCCACCTCTCTGGTCCAGAGTGAGCCTGGCATCCTGTCCAGGTCTGGCACAAGGAGTCAAGGATTGCATCTTCTTTCACATTGATGGTCTGTTCCACTTTCTCCCACACCAATTAGAGTTCAGTGAACAGGTTAAAATTCACAAAAGGAGCAGTTCCTTTAGCATTTGTTACCAATACTGTTTCTAAGCCTGTGGGCCCCCCTCTTCTTGCTCTTTTTCCAAGAAGCACTTTTCACCTGAGGTTCCCACTTTATAAATGTCAGGCTGGCTTCTCTTGTTCTCTCATGGAGAGCTCAGTGAAAGAAGGATTGGGGCCATATTTCATCCTGCTTGGCAGCATTCCCACATGAGCTATTCTCCTCATGAATTACAAGGGAGCATGAAGTTACCTTGCTTGTGGTCCCACAATAAGTTGCACAGGAGCAAAGAAAGGGCCACATGCTCCACACTGGAAAGATATTAAACAAATATTTGTTTTTGATACAATACGGAAAACCAATGAATGATCCTATTTTTTTCAATCTATTGAAGGAATGTTGCATCATAACACTATATGGTTCAAGGTGTGCATCATTGTAAATGTCCATCTGAATAAAAATCATTAAATTTACCACCAATAGACCAATTTTATTCTTCACTATATAATTGACCCCCCTTCCCTTCTGTTTAATTGATGTCTTAATTATATAGGCTGAAAGCCTATTTTTTTATTTGCTTGGTTGCTCTACATGTCATATATGGGTCATATATGGGTGAGATCATACAATGTTTGTCTTTTTCCTTCTGACTTAATCGCACTACACCCAACCTCCTCCAGGTTCATGCATGTCATTGCCAATGGTAAGATTTCATCTTGTTTAATAGCTGAGTAGTATTCCATGTATATAGATACAGCACGTCTTTTTATCCACTCGTCTGTCCATGAACACTTAGGTTATTTCCAGCTCTTGACTATTGTAAGTAATGCTGCAATGAATGTGGGGAGGGGGGGGTACATATATCTTTTTGAATTAGTGTTTTTGTTTTGGGGGAGTAAATACCCAGAAATAGGACAATGGGATCATATGGAACTTTCATTCCAAGTTTTTTAAGGAAGCTTCTACTATTTTCCACAATGATTGTAACAATTGGTACTCCCACCAATAGTGTTTAAGTGTTCCCTTTTCTCCATGTCCACATCAACTCTTGTTTCCAGTCTTTTGGATGATAGCCATTGTCACAGATGTGAGTTGATATTTTATTATTGTTTTGATTTGCATTTACCTAATACCAAGAAATGTGGAACACCTATTCATGGCCTGTTGGCCATCTGAATGTTTTCTTTGGAGAAGTGTCTATTCAGATCTTCTGCCCATTTTAAAATTGGATTGTTTGTTTTTCTATTGTTGAGTTTCATGAGTTCTTTGTAATACGGAATGGACTAATAAATGGATTATACATTTGAGTTAACACAACCGTGGCCATGAAATCTCATTTTACTGTTAATGTGGGTGCATCTGCCATTCTTGAATTTCTCTCAGTGGTTGCAAACCCTGTAGTTGAGAAACTTTCAATATGGTGGTTGTAGAAGACTGACTGTAGTATGTTCCTGATGATCCCTGTGTACTAGTTCAGGGCCTTATATAATCCTCTGTCTTGAGTAAATTACTTCTATCCAATAAAAAAAAAAGGTATTATTGATAGGTTATATGACCAGGGCACAATTCCGTGACTTGGTTGCAAAAGATCGTCACATCTCCATGGTGACAAATTTCTTTGGCAACTCTGAAGAAGTAAAATTACCAAATTTGGACACTGACCCTTTGTTGGATGTATATTGTATAAATATCTTCTCCCATTTAGTAGGATTTTTTTCTTTTGTTTTGATGATAGTTTCTTTTGCTGTGTAGAAGCTTTTAAGTTTGATGTCCCATTGTTGTTTATTGTGGCCTTCATATGTGTGGACATTTGAGTAGAGTTCCCAAAGACATCTCTTAGGCCAATGTTAAGGAATGTATTGCCTGTGTTTTCTCGTATGCATTTTATAATTTTAGGTCTTACATCCAAGTCTTTAATCCATTTTGAATTAATTTATGTGCATAGCATTATATAATGCTCTAGTTTCATTCTTTTATGAAAAATAAACAAAAAATAAGATCATTAACAATGTCTGAAAACTATAAAACATTGCTAATGATCCTTTTCTTATACTTCCTTTTCCAAATAATGTTTGGAAATATGGGTTATTGGCAAAAGGAGGCCATATTTTACCAAGATTCTTTCTTTGCTAACTTTTTGGTTGGCTGAGAGCTGAATCAACTCCAACAGAATTGTTGATGAAGGTTGTTCCTTTGGCATTGCCTGTTTGTGCCTTTCCAGAATTTTCTGCCACCAAGTCTCAGGGATGCTTCTATAGGTTTTCAAGGGTTGAATAGTATTGTCATCAACCTGCCACCATGTCTGACTTTGTACTTCTACTTACATCTATTCTGTGGCTATCAGCCAAATCTTGCTGAAATAACATGTATCACTTGGGTTTTCCCTCCTGGGATAATTTACTTGTGCTTAAGAGAAGACTTTAGGAGGCCCTGTACTGTTGCTCCCAGAATTGATTCAGTGCAAGGATTTGACAATAGGAATTAAGCAGAAGATATTATTTTAATTTATCTCTCTTTTTTTAGACTAAAAATCTCTTGAAGGAAGTTCCCTGTTTTATTCATGTGGTACGTCTGGAAACACACATCTCTAGTCAGACTGATATTTCATGAATAAATATGAAGTGACTGTTAAGGTAATAAAGTTGTTTGAGAGATAATGCATATGGATAAATATAACCGTGCCCATGATCTCATTTTAATGTTAATGTAGGTGCATCTTCCACATTTGAACTTCTCTTCAGTGGTTTCAAACCTTTAGACTGAGAGAGAAACTTCCAACATGGTGATTACAGAAGACTGACTCTAAGATGTTCCTGATGTTCCCTGTGTCCTCCTTCCTTGAGTAACTTACTTCTAGTCAATAAAATTCAACATTATTGATTAAGCTATGTGAGCAGGTTACACTTCTGTGATTTGGTTGTGAAAGATCGTCACTTCCTCCCTGGTAGCAGACTCTGTTGGCAACTCCGAACAAGCTAAGTTGCCAAATTGGAGAGACCCATATGGCCAGGAATTGAGAGCAGTGAACAGCTGACAAGGAGCTGAGGTCCTTGATCCAACAATTCATGAGGGACTAATAATGTCAACAACCATGTAAGCATAGAAGCAGATTCTTCCCTGGTGGACACTTTAGATAAGACCCTAGTCCCAAATGACTCCTTCGTCAAGCCTGGTGAGGGATCCTGGAGCAGAGGTCCCAGCTGGGCTGTCCCAGACTCTCAACCGACAGGAGCTATGAGATAATAATTTGTGTTGCATTAAGCTGCTAAACTTGTGACAATCTGTTATAGAGCATAGAAAACTAATACAGTGGTCTTTGATCCCATTTGTCTCCAAGTTTATCAGACTTCCTCAATGACATTTAAAATAGAATTAGCTCTGGGACAAAAGCTCAAGACTGACAGTCAAGTCATTGGCTGAGTGTCAGGAGAGTCAACTCTCCCATCTTATCTCCTTCCTCAACATGATTCCATGCAGAAAATTCATACCATTAGTCTAACTCCTCAGTCTCTAAAATCCTACAGGGCTCTCACGGGCAGTTACTTAATTAGAGCTTATCTCCTTTCCCTGTGCCTTCCTGTCCACATCCATGTCCCCACAGAGAACTTCTGTGGCCATGAAAGATGTCCTTCTCTTCTATGCATTGTCCTTAAAGAGCTTTATGTTTGAAGGAAATGCCAACCCTTCCCACAGCGGGCACAAGCCTTGGTTCATAAGTCATCTGAGCAGTTTGTTCAAATAGCACATGTGAGCCTCATCCGCAGAGAAGAGAGCCTGCTTCAATTATTCTGAAGTGGTTCCAAGAATCATAAATTTTTGCAAACTCCCAGGGGATTCTGATGGTGGTGGTGAAGTCCAGGGCTTCAAGAAACCCTGAGCCAAAGTCTCAGAAACATTTCACAAAACTTTTCCAAACAGCCCCTTGACATCAAAGAGCCCATATTTCGATGACCTGCCAGCAATACGTAATTACCCTTGTGAACTTGAAAGGTCATTTTTAACTCTCTAGACCTCAGTTTTCACAACCCTATGAATTAGGGTGAACCCTAATCCAGCCCTATAATCTAGGATTTAGGTCATGAAAGAAGCAGTTTACTAATAAAATGAGAGTATACAAATGGCATTTACTATGTGTCAGACACATTGCTCCAGAAGTAATCTACACCAACCCCTTTGGCTCTGACAACAATCCTGTGAGGTAGGTACCATTATTAATCTCATTTTATAAATAAGGAAACTGAGGCCCAGAAAGACCAAGAGACTCATCCCAGGTCACACACCTGGTAGATATTACAGGCAGGGATGAAGTCCCCACGGGGAGCACTAGAGTGCACATCTTTAGATACCACACTAGCCTGCCTCTCTTTCAAATTACAAGTGTTCCTAAAGTTACCAAAAGACAACGTTGATGTGGACTGCACTTATTAGAGATATCTATGACTTATGATTAATCCCTTACTGTGAATAGATTTGCCATTGGCAGATGGGTCAAGTGCTGAAGATAGTGGCTAGAACAGGAGAGCACTGGCAGGTAGGATTCCAGAAGGGGTGTGGGCTATGAGGTGGGGAAGGAGTGAGGCCTTGAACACTATGTAGGAGAATTGATGACTGTCCAAGCCTTTCCCCCTCTCCCTTTGCTAAGCTGAAGTCTAGCTTTCTTCTTACAACCCCAGATGATGGAAATGATAATTCTCATTCAATTATAGTCTCTCTCTTCTTTGTCAGTGACTCATTTCAATCAATAAGACATAAGTAGAACACTGCTAGTGGTCTCTGGTAGAGATTTTTCTTGATAACAGCAGGGGAGATGCATGTGAAATAGCTTATTTGACCCTTCTCACTGTCCTTATTGGGAAATTGGTATGAAGACATAAGATGTTTAGGTCCTTGGTAGCCATTAATAGCAATGAAGGAAAGACCAGAGAATCATGGAACTGCCAACTCAGCTACTTTATGTTCTCCCTTCCCATAGTTACTGAACCAATTCTAGCACTACCTTCCTACATTATTGTGTTTCTATAAGGTGGTCTTTATCACCTACCTCACTGATAGTTGAGTGTTCCATCTCATACAATCAAAGGCATCCTGATTATATTGGGAAGCCAGGATCTTTAGTAAAATAAAACAAGTAAGAGTTATCAATAGCATTGTGCTCCACGCAAGTTATTTCGTGTCATTAGAAATGAAAGAACACCAGCTTTGGTGTTAGAAAGCCTGGGTGTGAGTCTCAACCCTGACTAAGAGGACCTGGGAGAAATCATTCTCTTATGCCTCAGTTTCCTCATCTGTAAAATGTGAAAAATAGCATCGTTTATGTTGTGAGGGATAAATGAAATAATACATTCGTGGCATCTGGCTCAACACCAAACACTAACTTCTAGAGAAGGCAGACAGATTGACAATGATAACAATAGCAAACAAGTATGTCCACCTCTGCATCAAAAATTTTAGGTGTGTTCTTTTATTAAATCCAATGGAGAGGGGCATTGTTAAAAAAAAAACCCACCTTCACTTACTATTGTTAGTCACCAGAGTCTTTGAAGAATAGGCAGGGCAGGTGCCATCATCGTTCCTCTTGTTCTGTGTTTTAGGAGGCAGTCCAAAAAGTTGAAGTTAGCTTGTAGAAGTCAGATGATGGCAGAACTAGGAGTAGCTAGTGTTCCTCAATATAAATCCAAGTCTGTGCTATGACGTGTAGTGACCTGTTCCAACATCTCAGGGTATCCCGCTCAAGATGGGTAACTTTTCTTTCGCTGCCTTGCTTGTTAGCAAACACAGTAGCATCTGTGATGGTTACTAACACATCCACTGTGCTCCAAGGGAGGAGAAATTGTAATGCCTGTGAGTCTCCAGAGAGACCAATGACTTCCACTGGACGTACCCAAGCATCTCTGAAGGCCTGGATGGATCTGATTTAACGAAATAATTAAGCAACAAGGGGCCTTGTAAGAAGGAGTTCCCCATCCCCAAGGAGTTCTTTGCAGGGTGATGGACCCAATTGTCGGCAGTGGGAGGTCTGGGGAAAGATCTGGGGCTCTTCTTATGTCGGAAAAAAAAAATCCCGGGAGCAGGTACACGACCGTTTCCACTTCCCCGCGGACCACCCATGTGCTGTGTGCACTGGAATGGGGCGGGGAGGAGGCCATGTGTTTCCACTTAGGTTGTAAGGCACTCAATTGTGTAAGTGTCGCTGCCTACATTGTTTCAGCCCCATGCAGCCCCTGGATCCTGAACAGTGGCTTGGACTCTTTCGCTCTGTTTTTGATCATGCAAGTTGAAAAAGAATCACAGAAGTTAGAGGAGGACTGAGTCATTCCTACACCTTCCTTACTGGCCTGAGGGTCCAATGCATTTCCCAAGTTCAACTGGTTAGTAGCTCAGCTAGGCCCAGAACCTGGAGCAGCTGCCAGTCAGAGCAAAAAGAGCTAGGAGTGCCGAGCAGTGTCCAGGCCCCTGATTCTGCCTTCTTTAGAAAAAGGAGCCTTGGTGTCATCCACCCCTTTGCATTCGCTCAAGCTGCTCTTGTATCCATTACACAAAAGGTATAGCCCAGAATCACAGGGCCAGCAGGGCACAGGATTTTTCTACTTTGCTCAAGGCTAACTTGATATTTGAACAGATCTAAAGGACCCTGCACTGTCCTGGGACTTCCCCCTTCCCTTCCAGGAGCGGGGATGTCATAGCAGGAACACTGCTGTCCTAGCTTTATGCGCAAAGACCCCAGGGAGCCTGGAGCTCCTGTGCAATACCTCCAGGCTTCCCGTTCTCATTTGCATTGTGCCCTTCCCCTCTCTTCATAGCCCTGGGTGAAGGCAGATCCACACAGATGCCAGGCGTGGGCTGTGTGTGGGCCTGTGAAGTGAGGGCTGCTAGAGGCCCCAGGCTCTGCAGCCCTTTCCTGGAGTCTTCTTGCTGGGAGAGAAAATCTGAAGCCCAGCTCTCGATTCCAGTTGCCTTGGAGTGAGGGCCTCCCTTTGGAGAGTGTGCACCCCGTAATGCTTGACAGTTCAACTTCTGTAATTTGTACCTGGAACTTTCCCAGTTCCCAGGTCTCACCTCCCAACCTGGGAGACTAACCATATGAGAACATTTGGATCTCAGGGCTGAGGGAGGAACTGGACTATGGCAGGAAAGAGGGACAAAACAGGGAAACAAAATGGAAGGGCTGGACTTGGACTTCACCCAAGTCCCTCTGGGTGAACCTGAACTCAGAGTGTCTCTGCATCCAGTCTTGCCCGGGCTGAGGCAGGGCTCTCAGCCATCAACAAGGAGGGAGAAGAGGCACAGCAGAGCAGAAGGACCTGCCGCGCCATGGGTGTTGGCAGAGGGCACCGGGAGGGTGCCTGTGGGGGGCACAAGCACCCAGCTCTGGTATTTCCATTCCTTCCTGATGAGGCCGAGTGAGGCCGGTCTTCCCAGGGCAGTTCCAGCGCAGCTCATTTGTGCATGTTTTACAATGGTGTTGATAAAATCCCCATGGAGCCCTGAAGCATGTGTGAGGAGTTCCCACCAGAAATCTAAACAACGCCATGGCGTTGCTGACAGCTTAATAATGTGACAAAGTTCAGCCCCTTCAATGACAGGGACAGGAATGCAGCTGGGCTGGTCTGACCTAGAGCTTTAAAAATACCCCTCTCCCCCAGCTCCGACCCAGCATTTGACAAATAACCTCTTCTAGCTTCCTTGAAGGCACTAGACAGAACCAAGTGCCATGTAGGGGCCACATGCCACCGTTAAAATGTTAAATGGAGTGGCAAGGGCCACCAGAGTCTCTTGGGGCTAACATTTATCTTTATTATTATTATTAATAATAATGCATATATTGCTTTTTGGTGCATTCCAAGGGTTTTTTTGCACTCCTAAATCATGCGGATGCACATCAGCAGGCCCGATAAATCATCCACTGAACCCAAATTCAATGCAGCTGTCAGGCTGATTTCGCGAGAAGCAGAGTTAGCTTAATTGAGCTGCAGCAGGGAACCGACGGGCGTTGCCCAGAAAATCAGAATAATAGCAGTGTTGCTGGTGACATTTCAAGAGCTAGACATGAACTGCTAGCTTCAGCTTTAATTTTACAAGAGGGAATGGGGTGGGGGGGACGGGTGCAGGGAGAAATCCAGACTTCAACAAATATTTAAACTCTTAGTTGGGTTTTGTTGTTTTTTTGTTTTTTTGTTTTGCCTCAAAGCCAGTACAGACAATGAGTTCCACATTTAGAAATTTCGGTAGAAGGAATTCCACTTTTTCTTCTGTCTCTAGCTTCTTCTCATTTCTTCTGCTTGCTCCCTCCTCATACCTCTTCCGAACAAAAGGCAAACTGAAAATAAAGGCACAACAGGATTTGAGTTGGTGCCAATTTAATGGGCCAAGAGGTTACATCTGGACCCAACAAATCATGGAACCATGAAGGATATTACTGATTTAAAGTTATGTACGTTAAAGCCCAAATCTTAACAACATTCATAAAGGTAAAGGTAACTAATGGAGAGGCTTAACCGACCGAAAACAAGCAGCCCTGCTTTCCTCTTCAAAATTGCAGAGCCCTCAGCTGGAAAAGGGAGTCCAGCCACAGAATCTCCCTGGTAACTGGTGAGAGAGAAGGTCTTAGCCTCACTAACCAAAGGACAAACTCAGCTGGATTCTTCATTGATAGGAGGCCTCACACAACAGTCTGTGTGTGTGTGTGTGTTGCCTTCAAATATTTTGGGGTTACCAGAAAAACTATTCCCTTTCCCCCCTTAATTTTTAAAACTGTGTATAATTTCAGGGAAATTTGATCCATGTGTTTCAGATTCATTTGCACTTAATCATGAAAATCTCTCTGGAAATAGCTATTTTCTCTCCCAGAAGACTTTGGAACCCCATTTTAATAAGCCCCATGAGTGCTCTTACACCCCAGGCTGCCCTCTCCAAGTGCAGAAGGTTGTGTTTGGCCAAAGGAAAATCAACCTGACCACCAAGGGCATGGGTCTGGTTTAAAACGTCGAACTCGTGAATGTGAATTGTGTTCTAGCAATAGGGAAATGACCTCCTGTCCCCAGTGTTCACACAGTCTGAAGGAGATGCCTTCCTGAAAAAAAACAAATAAATAAACAAGCAAATAAGAAGTAAAGATGTGCAGATTAACTCTAGAACATTGTAGATCCTGCCAATAAACCAGGCAGGGCCCATTGGAAATATCCAGTGGCCATCAGCAGATAAGTATTAGCCTACGGTTCATAGGTTTATAATGCACAATTGCTTTTTTTCTTTGACATTCTTTGAGAAAATGCTCTTAGCCAGAGACTCCCAATTACCTAAGAGACACCCAACAACCCAAACCACCCCGGAACCCTCTTGGATATCTCCCAAGGGCCACAGCATGACTGTGTCCAAGACATGCATTTCCCCACCCTCTACCCACAATGACCCAGCCACTGCACTGAGGCCACAATGACTTTCACTGAATCCAAAACAAACATGTCATTACCAATCTCAGATTAACTGATGCCATTTGTGTGCCCTGCCTGTCGGGTTTCAGCTGGAACCTGCCCCACAGCAAAGGCCACCACCCTAGAAAACCTCAAGGCACTCACAACTTTGGCCCTTGGAAGAATTCTCTTAGCTGCTCTTCTTTACCCCTGTGACTCCAGGCCTTTCCTCCAGTTCTCTCCCCTCCCACTCTGAGGCTTTGGGCAATTTAGAAATGAGTTTCTAGTGGGATGAGATGATGTGTAGAACTGGGTTTTTCTCTGAGTAAATGTGTTTGCCATATTTCATTAGTTTTCAGATACACATTTGTTTTTGTTTTAACCTCCCTGAAATTTAGGATATCCTCATAATTGATGTTGAGAAAGTATTGTGGTGAGATCATGGAAAGCATTCTCCTTTTTAGTGGTACATATAATAATGGTGCATTATACTATTCATCGAAGAAATGTGTGATCACTTTTCAAAACACGACAATAGATTTCTACCTTTCTCGCTCATGCCTTCACCATTCTTCAGTTAAGAGTATTATGACTGTATGCCTGACTCTATGTGCAGTGAGGAGATTAGAAGAAGAGTGTTGAAATGGTCCCTTTCTTTTAGAAAATTATAATTTAGTACTAGACATAAGTGTATACATGACCAACCATGCTAAGTGCTCAATTAGTGGTGTGGCTAGAAAGTGGCAGAGAAGATGAAGATGGAGTCACAGAGTGGAATGGAGAGAATCAGCTAGGAGGCAGGCTGGTCACTGCTGGCCTGGTTCTGTGATGCAAAAAAATGAATTCTTACCTGTGGAATCATGGACTTTCAGTAGATTAAAATGTCCCATGGTGTGTCCCACAAAACTGAGTTCAAGGAAATGTGTTCAAGGAGAGGAAGGGGTTCCACAGTGGGGATGGAAAAGGCATGGAAATGTGTCATTATATTCTTTCTCAGTGGTTCCCAACACATGTTAGTATATTATAGGCGCTGAGAAGTTCGACAGACTTAATTCAATTAGTTTAATTCAATATTTCCCAAATATATTTGTTCCTGGAATCCTTTCTTTCACTCAATATCTTTTGCTTAAATTAGACTTAGGGAAACTCTAAAATCTCTTCCAACTCTAGCATTCCAGAAGTTCTTGAGGTGATGTCAAGCTGGAGCACATGGGGAGAAGAGAGCCTACAAGAAGTGACTTGAACTGTGGTCACAGTGTGGTGGGCTCCTGTCATCAATGAGAAAGATGCCTTTACCAGTTGATCAATCAAGAAACATTTATTAGGTGCTTACAGTGTGCTTCATAAATAATTTATTAACATAGCTTAAGTTGATAATAATTGTATATAGTCTACTGTGGCTGGTGCTGGGAACTCAAGTAAAACACTGAGCCTGACCTCAGGCAGCTCCTAGTTATGGAGAAGGTTGTATGTTAACACACAGAGTAACTGTGCAGTTTACTTGTCATTGAGGTAGAAACGCAGTGCCCAGAGGAGATGAAGCATGCCTGGAAGAAACCAACAAAGGTTTTGTGGAGGAGGAGTCATAAAACAGGGTTCACTAAAAAAACAACTTTTAAAAAACTAAGCGTTGGATCTAGAGGGAATTATGCTTAATAAGTCAAAAGAAGAAAAACATTGTACAGTCTTACTCACATGTGGTATATAAAGAAACAAAACAAATGAACCAAATCAAGAAAAGAGAGACTTTTATTCTATAAAATTAAGTTACTGATTAAACACAAGAGAAGGGGGAAACAATAATACGATAAAAGATAGAACCAGACTAGTGGTGGTGAACTTAATGAATCATATACAGATAGTGATTTATAATGATGTACACCTTAAACTTATATAATATTATGATGAAATGTTCCTGCAATAAATTTTTTTTAAAAAATGACATGGAATTTGAAGGAGAGGCATGAATATCATTTACCTGGAACGGAAACAGAGGAGAGTTCTCATCAGTTAAAAGAGCATAAATAAAGAGAAAAAGCTTGAGAATATTCAAGTAGATTATAGTGAATGGAGAGCAAAATACGTTGTGATGGGAGGAGGAAACTGAGGCTGACTAGTTACATTGGGACCAGATAATGGAGGGGTCTATCTCAGCAAGTAACCAGAACAATGACAACACAAAGAGAATTGTCTCTCATAATAAAGAATCTAGACATCCACAATGAGAGGGTCTAGTGTTACGGCAAGGCCTCCAGATGGCTAGAAGACTGACAACCAAGCACTCGAAGGTAGAGAAGCAGCACTTTATTACAAGCACCGGAGCTGGCTCAGGGGCATCGCTACCCAAAGCTGAGCAGCCATGAGTACAGGGGAGCTTCCTTTACACCCTGGGATAGAGATTTATCTCCTGGTACAGCTGCAGGGTATGGCTGTGGTTTCTATTGGTAGCTCTTATTAGTGGTTACAGCTGCAGCGGAAGGAACTATGCTTGCTTGCCCTTGGTCACCAGCACAGGGCGTAAAACCTCTGGCTGACTAACTCTTGCCTTGGGGGTCAAGGAAAGGTTTTCTACATACTAGAACGGGCTCAGTAGCTCAGAGATGCCCCCAGGGGCCTGGGCTCCTTTCCTCCCTCTACTTGACTACTGCTCAGTATGTTGGCTTTTCATCCTAGCACTTGTTGGCTCGTGCACCAAGATGGCTGCCACCGAATTGGGCATATTTCTCATGAATGATATGCCATGTCCTTAAATCTAGACATTTGGAATTATGAAGGACAACTGTTTTACGGAGAGAATAATCTGATCAGATGGGTGTTTTTATAAATGACGGGTCACAATGTAAAGGTAGAAATAAGAGAAGAGAGAATGGATAAAGGAGACAGCTTAAAATTAAAATTACATAGGAAAAAAAAGGTATTTGCTGATGACACCAGGCCTCTAGGAGGATTCAGAATATGGAGGATATTGAAAAAGTGCTTTCTAAGAAATGGAAATGCTCATTGATAGATGAATAGGTACATAAGAGGAATACATACACAGTAGAATATTACGCAGCCAAAAAAGATAAAATCCTGCCATTTGTGGCAACATGGATGAAACTAGAGAGTATTAGGCTAAGTGAGTATTGGGCTAAATGAGGTAGAAGGAAGCAAAGGAAGACCATTATTCCAAGTGTCTCTAAGCAAATATCAAATGATCTCACTCATATATGGAACATAAATAAACAAAGCAAAGGAACTGACAAAGCAAAACAAAAACTAATCCTTGGACACTGACAAAAGAGATGAGGTTTAGAGGGGGAAGGGTGGAGTAGAACTAAAGGGTAGTGGGAGTGCAATGGACAGTGGTGGAGAAATAATGGAAGTTTGGTGGTGGCTGTGGTATGTTATTTATTTGATAAAAAGTGGACCAACACCTCTAAGAGTTATAAGGGCTTATAAATCAAATTATCTGAATTAAAAATATAAATATATAAATAAAAATTTTAAAATCACACTATCAGAAAATGTGCTTTCCTTTTTTTCTTTTCTTTTGAAGAAAGGTGCAGGCAGGAATGAAGGCAAGCAGGCAGGCAGGTAGAGAGAGAGAGGAGGAAGAAGCACTTTCTTTTCTTTAGTTCATCTTGGCTGTTCCCCTGCTCCAGTCCCCAGACCCCAGCCCCTGGATCTTGGACGGGGCAACTTGGGACGTATATGGACTACACCTGGTGAATCGAACTGCTAGGCCACAAGGGCATATGCCAATGCTTTCTTTATTAACATGGAAGACAACTCTCTTGGGCAACTCCAATGCTCCACCTTCACTCTTGTTGGCCACAACCTGGTCACAGGCTGACCTAGTACAAGGAAGACTGATTCTTTGGCAAAATAGAGCAACAGCCATGAGACCACTCAGTATTCAGTCATAGTAGCTAGGCTGTAATTTCAGTGAGAATTAAGCTTTTGTTTTGTTAAGCACTGAAATTGATGACTATTGGTTATAGCCATTAGACTATTTTGATAATACATGTGGATCCCAATGCCTAATAACTAAGGAGATCAAAATGGTCTCATGTATGTCAAATAGTATTTAACATTGAACCATGACAAAATCACAATTTTAGGGAGAAGAAATATATTTGGGGTCATATACCTCTTATTCTTTCACCTTTCCAGAGATTAATAATGATTTGTATCTGCCCAAAATATACTAAACTGTCAGAAGTCAAGAACAAATGCTACATACCTCGTGAAATAAGTTTTCTTAAATATCAACATTTCATCAAGAGTTAAAAAAAGACCCAATATATACATAATTAAGAAACATCCTACCCCACCTCTGCCCTATATCTTAGATATGTTATGCCAATGATGGAATAGAAAATAATTTTTCTCCAAAGAAACAGCTCTGATTGAAAAAGCAAAGATCTAGTCAGTTCCCCAAAGTCAAAGTTAGGAAGGTGCTTCTTCAAGTGGGTACAATTCTGGCAGAAGGCTGAAAAGATGGGGAACTGCAGGTCTCTAAGCAACCTCTGCACCTAATTTGAAACATGGGAAGGGTCATAAAATGAATCATTGAAACCCAGGGAGAAAGTGGTTCTCTCATTTTGGAACTCCTAAAAGCTAAGGGAACACAGTAATTTTTAGGATGTCTGTCATAGACTTTAGGATCATATTTTTAAGAAGTTCAGAGAAAGCAATGAATATGTCATGCCAAGAATCTTCAAATGTGGAAATGGCCCGAGAGGAATGGGAAGTCCTCAAAAGTCTGAAAACATAATATAACATGAGTTTGGTGTGGACATATTAAGTCCCCATTTAGAGAAACCGACATACCGCCAGGAACCTCTCCAGCAAATTTCTACTGGATGAAAGTAGAAGAACATGACTAAAGAAGGATCCTAAAGAGTGGGACCTAGTGACTAGAAAAGTATCTGAAAGCTGAATCCCAAATGGGCTGAGCTTCTAACAGACTATCAGACTATCATCTGGGCCTCCTTTAGGTCTCTTCAGAAAAAGTCCCGAAGTGGTTGGTCTGTGGCAGTAGATGGTAGGACATAAATGAGGAAGTCACACCCTCAACATCTTTCCCAAGTGCAGTCTGCAGTCCTGACACTCTCCAGGTTTCTGCATCAGCATCCAGGTCGGTAGCCAGAGGTGAGCCACCAGGAAGACACTCCCTAACCCCCACCATTGGGTATGCCGTGAGCAGCCCCTCCCTGAGCAAGTGTGTCCTGTCCTCGTCTGCCTAAGTCTCACCTGCACAGACCCCTTTCATCAGCCTAGCTTCAAGTGGCAATTTAAACCTTTTAAGGCCACCTGTTGAGCACCCACTGGGTAGATTTCCTTTTATCACCGGCTCTCGGGGAGTAACTGAACAATGTAATTATGGGGCAGAAGATCAGGGCGTTTTGATTTGTGTTCTTTGAGGATTAGCCAAGTGCTCCACTGCCAAATCCGTGATCACCTGAAAGGAAATCTGAAGGCAGAACCTGCCAGATAAGTCCTCCAGGTGCTCTTTAGGCAAAAGGCTTTGAAAATGGGTCTTTTCTTCCCTTGGTTACTGCAGCACTCAGAGGCATTTGAGGTGGACTAAACTGGCGGTGTCTCCTTGTTCTATGACATGGAGGGAAGCAAAGAAGACAGGTTTTCCAAGTGACTGGAGCCAGGGTGAGACAGAGTGGGAAGTCCTTTGGATGTGGGCTTGTGCACAAAATAATGGGACCTCCAAGCACACCCAGGACATTACCTGTGCCCTGTTCAGTGCAAAGGCTGTCGAATGCTTACAGGGGATGTCAGGGGTTGGTATGAACAGGCCACTTGGTCTCAGCCTTCAGGGCACGGTTACTGAAACCCCACCCATGATGCAGCAGACAGCCTTGCCAGACACGCTTGAATGACACTCTGCTTTGGCTATGCATCAGTTGCAACTGATCAAGGAAGGGGCAAACATGGGTCATTTTTAAAAATAAACAAAAACATGGTTTCTTAGGGCTTCTGTAACAAAGTTCCACCATCTTAGCTTAGTTGTGGCTGAAAACAACAGAAATGAGTTCTCTCATGAATCTGGAGATCAGAAATCAAAAATCAAAGTGTTGGTGGGGTCAGGCTTTTCCAAAGCTTGGGGTGGGGCTGGAAAAGGAGAGAATCTTTCCTTGTCTCTCCCAGCTTCCAGTGATTCCAGTGCAGCAACCTCAGTCTCTGCCTCTCTCTCGAGATGACTGTACTCCCTCTGTGTCTGTCTGTATTCACACTTTCATCTTCTTACAAGGAGGCCACTCGTATTGAATTAGTATGACCTAGTCTTAACCTGTAACATCTACAGGGGCCCTATTTCCAAATAAGGTCCCATTCACAGAGACCGAAGGTTAAGACTCCAGCACATCTTTTGGGGGACATAATTCAACTCACAGTGTCTGGATATGTAAAAAAGTGAAGTTACAGGTCCACCCTGGTAGACCAGCAGTCTGCCCTGACAGCAACCCTGCGTACATCCCAAGGTCCCGGGTTCAAGACCCTGGGTCAAGGGAAAACAGCCAGTGTGAACAACTAAATAAAAATAAAATGCTTCCTCTGCCTCTCTCTCTGAAAATAAACAAATAAATAAATAAAAGCTAAGTTGCTATTCATATGAATATCTGGAATGCTGTGGGACCTTGGCCCTTCATTGTAGGGTTTATCAGAAAAGAGGCAGCATCTTTTATTGACTGACTGATTTGCTCTAATTTGAAAAAGAAGTCACCTAATTAAGATATAATACAACATAAAATAAATTTGCATCTAATCAAATTATAATACAAATTCAAAAGGAGACTTTAACTCTGAATGGCAGGGAAGCCACCAGAGACATAACTGTCACCGGAAGGCCTCTTGGAAGAGAGGAGAAAACAAGGATAAACCTTTGGAAGGAGAGGAAAAAATGATGAATGAAACTTAATGAACTGATGATACTTTGTGCTGATTCTTGCGTGACTTGTTGACGAGAATAAAGAAAAACTGAAAAATTAGAAATAGCATATACAGCATGTGCGCCTAAAGTTTCCAGATCAAAGTCAGTGCTGGGTATTCGCAGAAGTCGCAGTTCAGAGGAGAGGAGTGGCGTGATAGCAGCTTCATGTGCATTTTGACGCAAAGCAGCGTGAGACTGGGTCTCACTCCTGGACGGAGAACAGGATGCTGTTTATCCAGGCTGCCCAGGGATTCTCCATGGCCCGATGTCATCTTATTGTCTCACTTGAATCGACACGTGATAGGGGACAGTATCTATTTATTACATTTCTTAATTTAATTCTGTAGGAAGGGTCTGTTAATGGGTATTTTTAATGTCCCTAGGATTTCTACAAAAGGGAATAATGCTAGCAATGTTCAATTCATCACCCCCTATAAATTCATCTAAACTTATCATAACAGATTATGACACATTGTGTAATTTTCAAAATAGATACATAACACCGCAGCATATTCACATGATTCAAATAATAAAACTTAACAAAAGATGTACGGAGAAAAAGCTCCTTCCCACCTTGTTCCCTTCCATTCAATTCCCAACCGTCCAGCAAGGAATATTATCCATTGTTTATCCAAGGAATTTTTACACATTTGCCAGCCAACACAGATATATAATTCTTTACCTTAACTCTTACACAAATGTTAGCATGCTGTCTGCATTTCCCTATATCTATCCATATATGTGTAAAATAAAGTATGTGTGTATGTGTTTATTAAACATTGTTTGCAGTAGCAAACATTTAGAAGTAAATTTGGTGTCCACCAAAAGGATACTAATTAAGTTATGGAACATCTACACTGTGGGGTCATATGCAGCTGTAAAATGAGAATTATGTATGTACTTATGTGAAAAGGTCTGTAAGATACATTAGGTAAAAACATACGATACAAAGTATATATACACATATGTGTGTATATCTATCTATCTATATAGTATGTACTCTTGGTGTAAGAAAGAACATAGGAATATATGGAAGGATTGATAAAAAACAAATGAAGGTGCACCCTGGTGGAGCAGTGGTTGGGTGGATCGCCTCCAAAGGAGCAAGCCACATCCCCTCGGTTCAAGTCATGGGCCCGGGTTGGAGAGGTAACCAGTGCAAACAACTAAAAAAAAAAAAATTAAATTAAATGCTTCTTCTTCCTCTCTCTTCCTGCCTGCTTGCCTACTTGTCTTCATTCTTGCCTGCACCTTTCCTTGAAAAAAAAAAAAACAAACAGAAACTAATGAAAGCTTTACTTACAGATGGCGAAGGGAGTATATTGATCAGGGACGAGGAGAGATGTGAGACTTTCTAATATTTATTTCATTACAGTATTTTAATGTTGCAATCATGCGCATGTGTTTACCACAGAACATTTAAAAAATAAAATTAAAATAAATGAATTAAATGCATAGTCCCGTGATCTGATGCTCACACAGAAACTTACTCTACAGATATTTTCTCACATACGTTCAAAGATACCTGCAGGTATGTTTGATCAGCATTATTTCAACAACGAAGGTCTGGAAACGACCTCTATGTCTCTGACATGTAAACTGGTGAAGTGAATTAAATTATACAAAGAATGTGAAAACTATATTGCAATAGAAAACTTTCCAAGATATAGTTAGTAAAAAAATGCAAGATAAAAAAAATTTCACTCCAATTTTTATAAAGTAAATATGATGCTGGCATAGACACACATACGTGCTATGTGTTAGTGTAAAGAGAATATGCACATGTGATGTGATGTGTATATGCATACATGAATATTTTCTAGAAGGAAACATAAAAGACTGCTAACTGTGGTGGCTTCTGGAGAGTGTTTGGGATAAGAAGATCACTTTTCATTGTAATGATTTTTGAACTGCATGACTTTTACCGTGTACATGCTTGTTTTTCAGTTAAAAGATTTGAAAGTAACTCAAAAAATATTGGTACAGCTGTACAATGAAAACTCTATGCATAGAAAACAAACCACTGAGGAAGCTCTTCCTGAACTCATACAAAACAGTCCTCAAGATGCATTGCTAAGCACTGTGCATTTTTAATTCTAGTTGCTACAGGATTTCACATATTATATATTAACTGTTTCACACTTCAACCTGGTAATCATTTCATAAAACTTTTCATTACTGTGGGTTTGATCATATTATATCTCTACCTTTCATATTGAAGTAGATTTCTATTTTTGTCTTTGTCCTCCTCACTTGATGTGAGTCTTAGAGGCTGAAATCCTAGCTCCTATAAGCTTGTGAAGATGAGTAAGTTGTTTAACTACTGTGAACCTAAGAACTCCATGATGTAAATCAAAACATTATGGGAATGTTGTGAGAATTTCAGAAAATGCAAATATTTTTCAGCACATGAGGACCCAAGGGTAGGTATTCACCTGGTGACAGTAAGTGCCATTAATATTCCTTGAGATATGGCAATTGCAACTGCAGATAGGAGGAATCACAGCCTGGTTTTACATCTGAAAAGGTAAGGTTTTGTATGTCAGAGCCAAGGCTATCCCAGAGAAAGCCTAATAATTGACTGCAAGTTTTGGGATATAGTAGCCTTGGGCCAATATTTCAGAGGATCAGAGTTTTGTGGGTAAAATTTAGGTTTTGTTCCTGCCTATGTGGGGATGTTTATTCCCATATTTTAACTGTGAATTTTATCCAGTGGATTCTCTCTACATGATACCTCTTATTGCCCTCCATCCATTTAGGCATATTTATGACAATGTCTTTCAAAAGAGGATAAGAGGATGTCCATTTTATCTTTCTTCATTTTTACAGAATTAAAAAAAATTGCCTTTCCATTTCATCACTCAGTGTAACTCGGTCAAGTGGTCTCACTGATGATTATCTACTTGGTTATCTGCCTTGATGCATTTATAGGGTATTTTATTATTGACTTTGGAACTCCTAGTAAGGCACTGCAAAAAAAGCATTTTAAAATAGTCTCTGGTGGGCCATTTACATTTTAACTGCTCCTTTCATTTACCCCCTCAACACCCTCATATAGTTCCTTTTTCTAGAATTAAATAACCACATGATAGCTTTTCAGCTCCATGTCTCTTATAGATGTTGAACTTGGCCCTATTCTGGTCTTCATTATGTAGTAGTTCTGTCTCATGCTCTTTAACATTCATCACCTTTCTCCTAGTTTTTTAATTTCAGATTATTTGGCATCTTGACAAATTAAGGGTCAGATAATCAGTGCCATCTTGATTTGATTATGTGGGAACCCTCTGAGAATCACTGGTACTGTGACAAGAAACGGGGCTCAAGGAGTGTGTGATACACGGGAATACAGAGTGGGGCAATAGAAAACTCCAAAGATCATTGATTTCCAAAAGTCTTTTGATTCTAGGTAAATGTCTCCTTTTCCCACTAGTTAACCTAGGACTTAAGACTGAAGATACACCGTCTCTCTAATCTTATTTTAGAGGCTACAATACTTTGGACACTATGATGCTAGAAATACAGACTTAGATTCCTAATTCTTTAATTTCATTTTCCTGTCACACTTCCATAAATGCCGGCATGGGACCTGCCTACCTGCCGGGTTTCTTTCTCTTTATCCACACACATCTTCATTAAAGACTGGTCTGATCTTACTCTGAAGGCCAAAAGTTCAATGAATTGTAAGCATTTCTGGTGGAAATTTCTGGAAGAAAATAATGTTTCACAAGCCCAAGAGTAATGTTTATAAAGATATTAATCAGAGATGATTCTTCCTCACCCATGCCCCTCAACACACACATAGACACGATCTCATTCTGTGTTCCTAATACCCTTGAGACTCCCCTGGTAAGGTACACAGGGTTTGATCTAAGCTGGCTATCCATATGCAACCTAAAGTAATAATTTTTCTTCTTTGTAAAGCTTCGCATATTTTATTTAAAGGAGAAGTTCCATATTTCTTTTTCTACTTAAAAATGTACCAGGAAGTCCAAAGGAAAACAACAGCCCCTGATAGAGTATTCCATGATGTGATTGCCTCATGGAGGCAAGGAAGGAAACTAGTATTGTTCCAAGAGAGAGCAAACCTAAGACAGTAAAGATTGTGGAACTGTGTCCTTAGGTGAGATCTTCAAGTAGATAAATAGGTAGTCATCACATATATTTCATTATCAAATCAAAAAGAACTGAGAAAAGATAAAAACCCAACACTGGAAATGATGTGGGGAGAGAAGCCACCTTATATTTTTCTGGTCAGAGAGTAACTTGTTGGAACAATTTGGAGGCAAATTTAACAATATATATATGAGGAGCCTCAAAATAGTCATGCGTTTTGATTTACCAGTTTCACCTCCAGAGATCTATTCTAAGGGGAAAATGAAAAGATAGAGAATTTACCTTACTGAAACTTCATTATAGCATTGAATGTTAGGAGCAAAATATAATGGAAATATCCTAAAGACTGAATAATAGATATATGGTCTAATGGATTATAAAATTTTGTCTAAATATATGTAAATTTTTCAGATAAAAGGAAGCATAGAAAGATGTTTATGCTCTATGGATAAAAACACATTAAACAGTTCATGGAGTGTTAGCTGAGAACTATAAAACAACAAAAAACAACAAAAAGTAATCGTAACTTTGTTGATCAAGAAAAGCTAGGTTTATTAAATTTGTTCAATAAAGAACAACCTCTTGATAAAGTCTTAACAGTAATTAAGAAGGATGAAGTCAAGGGAAAATATTTACAGGGCTTTAGCACCAGAGCTTAATTGTCATAAGGTGAGCTTTTACCAGTTAGGGAATTGGTTGGGATTAGGCAGTTTATAACTAAATAGCTTTGGGTTAATAGGAACAATAAGGTGTAGTCTTGAAGCAAATATTGTTGAACCAACTGTCTTGATAAATAAGGAAGTATTTCCTGGAGCAAGTAGCAAGGTAGCAAGGTGTTTTTTTTTTTGTTTTTTTTTTAGTTAGGTCCCAGTATTGTTTAGCACAGAAATAGAAAAATATACCTCGCCCATAGTCGTTTAGCATAGAGATAGAAATGGACATGGTTTAAGTGCTCCGAAAGAGTTCTCCTTTAAAATAGGTATTTATATTTATATCTTATTACAATAAATCTGAGAAGATAATTACTTAAAACGAAGGTGGTTATCTATGAGTGGAGAGATTACAGGTGTTCTTTATTTTTTGTTTGCCTGTGTTTTTAAATTCTTTTCTAATGAACATATATTTAGAAAAAAAAAAGATGCATTTCTTTAAGCTATATAATTCCAGGACTCTGGCAAAATTTTGTGGTCATCTTGGAAACTGGTTAAGTCATTGCCTAATCACAGCCATGCAATCCAATAAGCCTCAGGAAGTTTTTCATTTTTCAGACAGAAATATAAATGCTGTACAAACTTTTAGAAAGATCCATTCTCCAGAAATATTTTGGAAGCATATTTAACTAGCACAGACACCATTTTTTCTCTTTGACTCTGCTATCACTCCATTTTCAGAATTACGGGGCTGTGGGTGTCAGAGACTCCAAGGAACTTGAAGGTAAGATCCCAGGTGAATGCAGAAGTCTAGAAAATTGTCTCATGACCCCTCTAGTCAACTACTAATAAATATATGTGAGCACCCAATATTTACTGAGTGCTGGAAAAGGAAGGCATGACACAAAAAGTGGATACCTTCCACACCATCCCTTAAAGGAGCCTAGTTTTAATTGGAGAAAGCTGGTGAGGAGTGACTAACACGTAACACAAAAGAAACAATTCTGAATAGATTAAAAATGTGGACAGTCCAGCACTGTGCTCCATGGGTGGAATGGTACTTGATTATACTCTGGAATAGATTACAATAATATTTGTATTATGTATTTTGTGAAGTCCAGATTCCAAGTTGTTATACATTTGGAGATAAGGTTTAGGGGGTTGAGCTATGCTAGTTCAAAGAAAGTGAAACTTTAAAAATATTGGAAATCTTTCCAAAATTGAATCTTCTTCACTTTCTGCCTAAATAATTCCAATTTTATAAAAACTAATTGCAGGACCCCAGGGTCATTTTCTTTGTGTATAGCTATAGATTACATGAATGTAGACAAAATAGCAAGCTGACATGAATGAGAATCGGCTCTAAGATAACCTGAAATTCACTTTAAAAGGAGTCCCCCTCCCCAAATTCCTAATCCCCATGTATTTTATGGTGATCAGCTTCTTTCCATTAAAGACCATAATGATGAGAACTTCCAATATATTGAAGGCTCTAATTGGTTGAAATGCCATTCCACTTAAAATAACCCTTTGTTATCAATAAGTACTCTTTATCAGTGACCTCATCATCTCATAGACAAGGGATCTTAGTAGCCCCCTTGGGGAAATGGAGGCCCAGAAAAGGGTCTTGCTTAAATTCTAATAGTCACTTAGTGATAGACCTAAGATTAGAATTCAGATTTCCTTGTTCTCAATCTTAAACTACCTACCTCTCTAGTCATCTGATAGCCCAAATCTTTCTCTATGAAGTAAAACTTCCTGGGGACTCTGAGGATCTCAGTTACTAGACACAAAAATAAAAGATAGAGATCACAATACTTTAGAGGACAATGACAAGTTCACCTTCCCAAGTTCACCTTTTCAAAGAGTCTCTACAACAGGACACACTTCTTTTTAATGTCTTATGACCCTTGGTTTATCATAGTACACATGCAGAGACTCCCAGCCCTTTATCAACCCGTAGAGCAGATCCTGTGGATTCATATAATAGAAACACGGGACAACTTGGTCAGCAATCTGATGGTCTAATTTGCTATTTACAGCAACAGCAACCTAATATAACATTCAGGATATCTTTTGTCTACTCATAATTAACAGACAAACATCAGCCTCAAAAATCTGGGATGTATTACAGAACCATTAATGCAGTTAGCATCAGTTTCAGGGGTTGCCAGCAGCAGCTCAGTGGTCTCATCTATGTCCCAGGCTCTCTCCACTTCCTCTTTCTGCCCACATTTTACAGAGAATTGTCTTCTCCTGAGGCTTGTCCCTGTTGGTCTCCAGAGGGTGGACATCTCATATCTACATCCAGAGGTAGAACCAGAATGTAAGGAGTCAATTTCTGAAGAACAAAGGGATCTTTCTCAGAAGTTTGTGAATAAAATCTCCCCTCATAATCCTGGCTAGAATGTGCTCAAGAGCCCACTCTGAAACCAGTCATAACCAGGAAGACAGTCTCAGACCATTATAATTAACCCCTGGAACTGGGATTGGAAGACTTTCAGCTAACTCACATGAGTCTGGGAGGTTGGGGGTGGGGTAGGGATTACAGAGAGGTGGGGAAGTGGACTCCTGACCCAATCAGAGCTCTGCTAGATGGGCATGCTAGGCATGGAGAGATGACCATCAACAGCATCTGTTAAACCTGCTACTAAATCCCAGGTTGCCTCTCCTAGTAGAAAGCCACCATTGTGACAGAGCCTGGAGGGCATAGGAGATTGCCAAAATCTTTGCATCTTTCAGCAATGTAAATGTTCTAGGTGTGATGTTGTTTTCAGGTCATATTTACTGAGGTCTTTGTGAACTGAAATTTAGAGTCAGTGAGGTGAGGCTAAGGGTGGGGATTTAAGGCCAGGAATGCTTATAGGAAAAGGCCATTGAGGGCCAATAGACAGCTTTGGATTCTGCATTTTATGGAATTCCTCAACCACCCCTTGACTGTCCCTGTTAACCTACCCCCAGGTATGGCAATACAGATAGGAAATTCAAATTACAAACATGAAAGAGTATCAGTATTTTGTTTAAGCTAACTCATCTCATGTACTAGGGTAGAATTTTTATTCCAGAATTATTTTTGTATACTATTTTGTTTGCTCACATTTGTTGTCCCAAACTTACCTCAGGCCACCCCACTCCCGCCCGACCTTGCCCAGCGTGCAAACCTGGGTCTTTGGGATATATGTAGACTGCACTCCTCTGGAGGTGAGTGACAAAACCACTACTCCACCAGGGCTCACCCTCCAGAATTTTTAACCTTGTTAAAATGCAAATTAATTTTCTGAAGGTTGGATCACAAGCTTATTGCTTTTTCTTCTCTTAATTTTCTTTTGATTTTTAAGAAGACTAAACATTTTTAATGAGAAGATAAAATAACCTTTATTTTAATACCTGTTGTAGAAAACAGCATAGGAAATCTGCACCTCAAATAAGAAGTCTGGAGATGACTTTGTAATATTTGAAAATAAACCAACTTTATTTGAATCAGTCAATACCAATCAAGACTGAGAAATACATTGATAACTGGTTCAGATTCATGAGGAAAGCACGCAGCAATATTTGCATTAAAATGCTTTTTATATTTTTTAAGGCTTGAAAGCAAGTTTTTTATTTTATCACCACAGTTAAAGGTCATGTGAAGATCAAGTAACACCATTTGGAGTGTTGTTATAACATGAAATATTTGTTCTTTTTTTAAAGCTAGGCATCTTTTGCTAAATTCATTAACTCCCAAGCTTATAAAATAGGTAACCAAGTGGTCAGGAAAGTAAGACAAATTTAAACATTAGCTAGATATTTTTAAATATGTGCATAGTCAATATTGTGAAATTTCTTAGCTATACATAAAATACCTCCGATGATTGAATACTTAAAATTATACTTTGCAAAAAATCAGATTACTTTAAACACAGATGCACCCAGACCCTCTAACGTAGTTCTCTCCTGTTTTATTTTTGGTGGGGGATAGGAGCTTTCATCTGTTTCCTTAAAATATTTCATGAAATTATGCACACTTGGAATTATTCCTAATTAATGAAATTCACTTGACAGTTAGTCAAGCTGGGAGAAGAATATTGACAAAGGGAGAGAAATATGCATTTATGAGGAGGGCACATGTATCTGGTGTGAACACTCAAGAGCAGTGGATTGAAGACAATGGGCCTTGTGTGCAAAAAAGAGCCCCAAGGTCAATGATGTGATCGCTTCTATTCTCATGTCAGAACTGAGATATTTCACATGCTCACTTCTTTCTCTAATGCTTAAGCTTCTTTTTAATGTCACATAAAACAATAAGGAAGCAATCCCTGGGGAATCATTGACCTTACTGTTTGCCATGAGTTGATGCTTCCTCTCTCTAAGGAAGAGGACACTCGTATCTTGAATCACTTCAAGTAGCTATATCCCTCCTGGGCAAATGGAGGCAGTAGTACTGAGTGGAAAGGTAAATTCAATGTAGATAATGCTCATTTGATTCTTGTTGCTACCTCTGCCTCCCACTATGAAACCCCACCCCATAGTCAAAGGAGAGAAATCTAAATAAAATAGCATCTTAGCCCAAATAAATACACTTTCTGTGCCACCATATGCTTTCTGAAGCATTAATAATCATTCAAGACCAATGATAAGATATGTCTCCTGTCTTAAAACTCTGGAGCGTGAGGTCAAAATTGTAAGCCTTCTTTACTCCCTGAGTTGGTCCTAAGGTCACCTAGGGATATCACCACACTACTGCTGGAGATGATAAACTATGTATGTTACAAGTTTAGGGTCAATGCCCAGGGAGGCTGGAGGATCTGAAGAAACATCTCTTTTGAAAAAAAAAAAAAAAAAAGGTCAGAAAGTAATATTATTATTTAAAAATACTTTGAGAAATCTGGTTCCACGACATTTAAGCTCTACAACAATCGCTGCATTACATGATAATCTACTGTTGGATGATATTCCTGAATTAAGTGCCCAGAAGTGTCTTCCATCTGTAACTCTTCTACCTCTTTGAAATGTTTATAATTGATTCTATAATGGCCCTCTCCCCCCAGGACCTTAATATTGTTATTTAGGTCAAACTAATTCAACCACAGAGGGAACTTCTAGAAACAATATTGATTTGGCTTAAGCTGTGTTTAAAGACTTGAAGATTGCTGAACTCTGGATCAGGGTCATTAGACTTGACTCCTCTGGGCAGAGCTGCCCCTCCTGGGTGTCCTTCTGTTTTCTCTGATGGCTGGTCTTCTTGCAGCAAGAACAGTGGCACTGTGGGTCTCAGGACAGTACACAGTCTCTTAGACCATCTTGCCTGTGCTGCTAAGTTCTCAGAAGGACTTTCCAGAATAATAGGATTTCACACTAAGTAAAAAGCCTTTGGGATAATTCAAGCTTTCATCTCCCAGGAGGCCAATTGGGGGCTTTTCCAGACAGTGAAAAGGTCTAGCTCCCTACCACTTCTTTTCAACATCTCCAGGGACAAATTTTTCTAGGGAGTCTGAGGAAGAGTTCTTACAGAGGTGGAAATAATTCAAAGCATGTGGCCTTGTCAGAACTCCCAGCCTGTAAAATGTCCTCCTGAGAAAGCTCCTCTTTCCCAACAGACTAGAAGAGACCCTGCTTCCTCCCTCCCCTCTGTTCCCTCTGTTCAATGGGTTATATGTTTTTGCTTCAGAGATCCCTGGAGGCAGGTGGGTCCAAGAATTGCTCGGATTAGAATTTGTTGATGTTTCTATGGAAAGGGCCTGTGCTGTCCTGCCCTCATTGAGAAATGAGCCAAGTCCTGGGGCTTTCCGGTACTTGGGCGTCTCACCGTCCACCAGCCAGCTACATAGAAAGAGTGATTGTTGACGGTGAGGTCTGTGGTGGGTGGGTTTTCTCATGGGGCACTAACTGGGAGAGAGAGCTGATTAGTTCATTTTTCTTACTTTGCTTTGCATGGAGCCCCATGCTCAAGCTTGATAAGCTTCTAAGGAGAGTAAAGTCCAGGAGAATAGCTAAGGAGTAAAGTATCAGTGATTTTTTTCCTTTTTTGGTCATCTGTCAGATTAATTAACCTAGGTGGGTATTTATTTTTATTTGAGTTAAACCACATGGTTTCCCAGTCAGAAAGGCCCTGAGACTTTCTTCCTAAGGTGTTCCATGATCACATCACCTCCTAAATGTATCTCTTATCCATCAGACGCTGTAGTTGAATCACCCAGGAATGGCTGCCTGAGTGCACCCAGCTAGCAGACCAAGTTTTTCCTCAGAAAAATCTTGAAGAGACGAGATAGACATTTTTGGCTAATTCTTGGGTTTTTGCTATAAGGTTACTAGTTATATGATATCATCAGTTCTAGACTAGTTGGATCATGAGAGAGACCTGTCAAAAGGTTCCCAGGGAATATCAAACCTTATGAAGAATTTCTTTATCTTCACCCATCCATTCCCCTCTGACTCCCATCTGCTTTCTCACAGACCAAACTTGACTCATGGATAAAGTGGTCAGACCCAGGCATATATAATCCAGTGAAACAGCCACCCATAAGCAAGCAGCCCCATGGCTGGTGGACCCCTGTGGGCCTTTGGCATCGACACCACTCACCCTCCCTTCCCTTTCCCAGTCACCCAGCCTGAAGTTGCATGCCAGTTTCTATTCCTGGCAAGACTTGGACAGCATAAAGCCAAGGTCCCCATAGTTAGGTGTGTGGTCGCATCACGGCATTCACAGCAGTGCAGTAAACTCGGGCTGTATCTAACATGGTTTTCCAGTCAGCATCCACTGACACGATTGTCAGAGTAGCAAGTGACTGAAAATGTGTTTGCCAAATGCTAAACTCACAGCCTGCCTCATCCTCCAGTCACTCTGCCTTCTCTGATCAGCAGAGGATCTCTTTCTAGTAAGAACTAAGATGGCATTTGTCCTTGGCCTTAGTATTATCAACAAAGAGAAGGGTTGAAGAAGACATGCTGCTGCATGCTTCTAATGCATCTAAGGAATTATTTTGATATTGGCAGAAGGGGACAGTGACAATCCCATACATGGATTCTCCAACACTGACCCCAAGTACATGGAACCCAGATTGGGCTCAAAGGTTGAGAACTAGACGGTTTCTGTCATTTCTGCTTATAGATTCCTGTGTGATGAGAGGGGGATGGTGCTGGAGTTTCGATGATGCCAACAAGATGTGGCTTGATTTAAAAAAGAAAAAGAAAAAGATTTCCCAAGGCAATGTGGAGGAGTCTGTGAAGATGGCGTACTTTGGGTGAAGCTGATTCCTGCAGCAGTGAAGGGACAAGATGGCCGTGCTCAGGATCGGCTGAGGCGCTTGGCGACATCTGCATAAGCTAACTCAATCTCTTTGTCAGCTGCACAGGTGTTGGTGAATTCGTCCCGGGCATAAGCATTCTTGAGGTACCGCCACAAGCCAGTCATCTCAGCTGGGAAATCATAGTTGCGGTATTTCTTGGCCACAATCTACAACAGAGATGGCAGGACAGACATGGTGTGAAGGTATGAAGCAAATTACTAAAAAAAGGTGTTGGAGGTGTGACCTGGTGTGTATGCACAGCAGGAAAATCCTCCATGCATCCCAACAGGCCATGGCAAGGTGTCTGTAATGCGAGGTGGCAGTGTTGCTTTCTTTTTATTTTAAACTTAAGTAAATACAATTTACCCTTTGACCCTTAGTGATTCTGCTTCTAGGATCTCTTTCTTAGGAGGTACTCATGGATACACACAAATTTTGGCTACATAAATATGATTACAGGACTACAGAAATGGCAAAAGAGAGTGCACAACACAAATGTCCAGCAACACACAAATAGAGAAACATGCCATCACGCTAGAAAGTCATTAAAAAAAAGGATGCTGCAAAAGGAAATTCACAAACATGGAAAATTCTCCTAGACAGTTCAACTATAAGTATAGTTCAACACATTTGAAGAATATATATGTATGATGACAAGAAGTATAACATCAATGAATTACCACTGGTTATGACATTGATAGAATTATAGACAATGCTTTTTCCCCCTTTATCTGCTTTATTTTATACAAGCATCCTTATTTATAAAAGGAAAAAAAAGCATAAAAAGTGAGTTAGATGTTGGAAAACAGATGTAGGTTGAGGGTATGATGGGAAGTGAACAAATATTGATGTCTATTCTCTTCCTAGTTGGAAGTCGGAAGGCTATGAACTTCAGCATTTCGGGGAATTGATATTTGTGTTGAGAGAAAGAGTAGCATAGAGGTTAAAAGCACAGACTCTGGATTCCAATTGATTGGGTCTACAATCAGGACTCTACCACTTAATAGCAATGAGGGCATGTACTAATTGCTCAACTTCTCTGAGTTACAATTTATCTATCTCTGAAATGGAGGTAATAATAGGACCTACCTTGCAGTAGTAACAGCTAATATTCTTACTATGCTCAGGGGAATGCCTGGCACATACTAAGTGTTCAGTGATTGTTGCCTATTGCTACTATTCCTTGAAACCCAGCTTTGACCTATTCGCAAGCTTTCTTCATAGGTAGGTTCTCAAGCCCGGGTGGGCTTCATGGATATGTGGCCTGGACAGTCTTGTATTTGAAGGGCCCTGCTCTTGGTGAAATGCTCTGCTGTCAATATCTGGAAAACCTGAATAATTTTTACTAAGGGTCCTCTTCATTCCATTGTGCACTGGAGTTGGGCATTAGCTGGTTCCCACTCAATCCCATGGGCCTGCGGTAGGGCAGCAAAAAGCAGTATTCCTCCTAAAACACCGACTTCTGATTTCTTTCCTTGACTCCCTCTTAGAGGGAACCCCAAAACACTGGTCCTGGGGTTCCATCACTCAGAGAATCCTCTGGATTAGACACTCTGAACTTTCATATTCATTTTGGTGCCAGTGATATAAAAGTTGTGCTGAATGAAGAACAATGACTTATTGCTATATATTTGATATCATCATCATCCTGATTAACCAAGAATGAGCATAATGAGAGTGATTCATATTAACAATTTAAAATGAGGAGCAACAACTTTACTAAAAGGGCATTGATAACAGACACACCTGGCAACGATAGACAAAAAATTAGTGGACAGAGAGCCCAGGCTCCAAAACATAACAGGTGACTTTGCTAATACCCCCTCTGAATATATATGTATATATATATATATATATACACACATACATATATACATATGAGCTGAACTAAGTCAAAATGAGATACTTCAGACTCCATGCCCATGAGGTTTCCAAAGTCTTCTCCAGATTAAGCTGGAAGCTCTGCCCAGAGAGGCAGCACTCACTCCCCTGAGGAGCTGATGCTAAGAAGGCAGTACTGGACCCTAAATACTGCTGCTCCCAACCTAGTCTTCCAAGTTTTGTTTTAGCAGTTAGTAACCCCCTCTTATTTTTTTTTTTTTTGTTTTTGTTTTTTACTGCCAATGGGATAGTTAACGATATTCTGGTAGGAATTTCTCCTCACAAATTATATTATAATTACAGGTGACTGACTCAAGTTGTAAGTGAGACCTCTCTACTCAGTGGAAATTAGCACATGGAGATCCGTAATTTCATAACATCTATTGTATGAAAAGCTCAGTGTCATAGGTTGGACCCCTTTTCTAGGGAGGATGCATTTTTCTTTTCCATTCTCCTATGCCCTTATTTTGAACTTCTATTGCAACACTCAGCTGCCTTCTATTCTGAGTCTAACTTACTCCTTCAGTGTCCTTTCTCACTTCCTCAGCTTTGAGAGTTTAAGGACAGGAACACAGCCGCTTCATTTCTGCTCCACTTTGACAATCTCAACAAAGCTGCTGACAAGAAAAGTAGCAAAAGCAAACAGCAGAGCTAAGCGCTCTGCTCTGTTCTGCTTTCCACACTTTGCAAGCTCCTCAAATCTCTGAAGAACTTCATAAGGAAGAGTGCCTTATATGCCCATCTTACAGATGAGAAAAGTAAGGCAAAGAGACATTAAATAAGCAGAAGTTCAAACCATTGTCTTTCATTTTTTCGATCCTCAGCTATCCTAACATCAGACAAGGTGCATTTACTGTCAATTGTAATAAAGTCATTTAACTTTACATGCCAAAGATCCTTAGCAAAAAGCAAGGTGAAGCCATGAGAGATTAAGTGGAGTATATAATGTTAAATAGGAAATTAATTCATTCAACCAATACCTATTAAGTAATCACTAATATATATTGCAGTTCCTATTTTTAATGTTCTCTCCACTTTACCACTATAAACAAGAAAGGACCTGCTCTACTCAGAATCCCTCGTGTGCCAGTTATTCCATTATTGTTGCTTATTACTAAACCTACCCTTCCTTTTGCATCTCTGTGATGCTGGAACTGGGGCTGTGCAAAGCCAACCCTTGCTAGGTTCTGTCAAGAGGGGGAGCTAGCCAGAGGCTGCAAGACTGGAGACAGTACGCATGCTCCTTCCCGTTCCTCATAATCTCCTTTACTCTTGTATTGATACGTGAATGAGTTTGCTGCTCTGCCAGCACTTGCAGAACTAGCACCATCACCTGGGCTCAGAGAGACCATCACACGACAGTGATTCCAGTACAGAAGTTGGCTCCCAGCCCCAGGGGCCCCTCCTCTGAACTCAAATCCCCGCACCAGCTGGGCAGCACCCCAACTCAGAGATCAAAAGTTCAACTCTGTTGTTGAGAATGAGGGCCCTTCATTCTCAGTCTACCACTTCTGATCATTCCAGCATCTTCTCTTGGCTCCCTTGTCCTAGAGGTCGTAGCTGCCTTCTGAAGGTGGAAACTTAAGTACATTTTTGTCTTCCTAGATCTCCTCCAATACGGAACACTTCTTTGTCTGAAATCTCCTGAGTTAAAATGACTGGTTAGTTCTTGCCACCAAAGAGCACCCTACAGTGTTCTGTCCAGCTTAGATGTGATGAATAAGAAAAGGGGTTGGGCTCAGAGTCCTTCACAGAGCTCTCGCTGTGAGCAAATGCTGGCGCCAGCACCTTCGTCCTCCTTTGAGAAGAGGCTGTCTGGGATAGGAAGCAAATCCATGCAGAAGTGGTGGCCTGATTGAGGGAAGTGCTTGGAATTTGCCAGAATGATGAAAAAGACCCACCATAAGGTCAAGACATGAATCAAAAAATACATTTCATGACTATAAATGGATCCATAGAAAAGCCTCATGTTTTTCTCCACGCTGGTCTTGCTGTGCCGAAATTTCTTTTCAAATTTTTAAAGGCTAGATCTAAACTCTCAAACTGTAGAAATGCAATGTATTTGTGAGTGTGTATTCACACCCTTTTTGCTCCAGTCTGAACAGGTCACCATGTGAGGCACGGGTCCAGTGGTGGTGATAAAAGCCCCTCTCTGTGGGATCTGTGCACCCTGAGCCTTGGCAGAGGATCGGGTGGTTTCTCACATGACAGCTTGATATGGGGAGAAGAGCACTACAGGGAGCCAGACAATAAAAGTTCAAACCAGGTTCTCAATGAGCTTCTGTGGGTGAAGATGAATCTGAAAGTGAGTCAGGAAAGTGTGAGAGAGAGAAAAAATGAGTGGGCAAGGATGCACATGAAGCCCTGACGATCATAGGAACTTCCGTGCTCATGTTCTGAATTTGCTCTTTCATATGAAAACAGTTAGCTCCCACAGCTCAGATTAAGTTTTGGCCTTGCAAGCCAAACTGGAGGCCTGACTTGGCTCCCCCTTCACTCTTTCTGCACTTCAGAAGTTTGCCAGGTCTCTGGGATCTGATAAGCTGGATCAGCAGAAATCCAAGGAGACAGGAGGTGAGACCCAGCCTCGGTCCCCTCACCGGCCATCCTCCCTCTGATCCCCAGTTTCCTCGAGTCAACAGCTCGCTGAACGTCATCCAAGGACAGGGGTGAAACTTACTTCTTTAGGCTGCATGAAACTGGGGAAATCGTGGGATGAGGCCCAGGGCCTGAGAAATGCATTTGTTTACCTTATTCGACCAGTGACTGTGGAATGAGTAGTCAGCATGTGTTTGAGTAAGAGAAGAAAGAAGAGGGGAGGAAGAGAGGAAAAAGAGGGTGAAGGAATGGAATCCACAGCTCTTCTTTGAGGTGTGTGGAAAATTGAGGAGTTGGGTCCAGACACAAAGAAAATGTGACAGGAGGGAACACGCCATCAAGATGAAAACCTATGTGAAAGAGGTAAGGAACAGGTCTTTGGTGTTACATGACTACATATAATATATAGGATAGGGTAATAGCAACTATTATATATGGAGCTCTTACTCCAATGCCATATTTACTGTGGCCCAAACCCTAGAAGTAGGCAGTGTACGTGTATTGTAGGAGTGAAACTGAAGCTCTGAGAGGCTGAACAGTATGCAGGGGAGGCTGACTTTGGGTCCCTATTCAGGTGACTTTAGAGTCCAGACTCCTGACTGGCAGGTGGTGCTGTTCTTGACTCATTCACCCAGGTGATCCGGACTATGGGGTCTGGTAGGTACCAGTGGATAGAGCCCCCTTACCTTCACCACGTGGAGTTTGGGCAACAGATTGCAGTCGGCCAGGGTCAGCTCGTCCCCATCCAGGAACTTGCGCCGGGACCCCTTGTCTTCATCCCCATAAGTGTTGGCGTCAATCTCGTCGGGCAGAGGGGTATTCAGGTAGTCATCTAGTTTCTTCAGCACCTTGGTCAGGCCTCTCTCTAGGGCTTCAGGGGACAACAAAAGAAGTGTCTTTAGTCACCCTTCTTGCTTCCAGATACAGTGACAAGGTCTGCAGAATAAAACCCTCACACTGCTCGTTCCCCATACACTACAGCAGACCTGACAGCCATTGACATGATGCAGTGAAGTGTGTTAAATTGCACACTTAACCCAACAAAATCCTCTAGCTAATCTTTTTTTCTGGAAAATAAATAAATAAATACATAAATACATAAATAAATAAATAAACAAATAAAATAAAAAGACCTATGCACAGAAATAGAGCCATTAGAATATATATCAAAGCTCTTATGGTACTGACTGTAGCAGATCAATAATGGCAGTCAACTATTATGTTCTTATTTATATTTTGCCAATATCCCATAATTAACCCACATAATAATTTTGTAAGCAGAAAGACTATTAAATGAGTAAACAATAACAGTATAGAGGTCCTGGAACAGAGAGACCCCAGATTTTGTGGAAGCATTAGCTACGGCTAGTCCCACTTGAGAAGGGAAAGTGAGCACAGCTTCCAGGAAGACATGAGGAAGGAAAATGAGTAGTTGGGTTTGGTGTAACTCCCAGAGCATCAGTGTGTATCAGGAAGGCACTCCTGAATTTAAAGGCTATTCTCAAAATCAAAGCTGTTAAAATGGAAGGACCAAGACACCAGGTAATGGGCTCTAATGCCACACAGAAACCTGCCATGGATACAGCTCAATGGATGAGCATCCAAAGGAAAATACTGTGGCAGAAGGCTTATCCAGTTTTGCCCTGATAATTATCTATCAAATAATTCATTTAGACACAAGAGCAAAGCGATGCTCAAAAGACCAACTACTAGAAATTAATCATTCCACCTAGAATCTCACAGTTCATTTCGGTCATAGACACTTTCCACCTGTGCTCAGAGGACAGAAGTAGAGGAGATGACTGGCTGGGTTCTTGGCCACCATACTGTGCCATCAACCCCCTCCCCAAAAGCTGTTTTTCCAGTGATTTAGAGCATGGCACCAAGACAGTGACAAGCCGTCCTGATGCTAATTCCAGCAGATGAAGGGGGGATGTTGCTCAGAAGAAGAGCCCAGTAGACTGCACTGCTGTTCAGATTTTCCCAAATGTTCCCTCTGTGAGCCACTCCTTGCATAAGCCATGTTTGTCTTTTCATAGAAGGCCTTTTGTTTGAGACAATGAAATAACACCAGCCCAAGATAAATCAATTGAACGCTTACTGGAATGCTTGAAAACAGGCTGGAAGTTGGATGTAGTTTCTCAATACTTCCTTCTCCCTGGTGTGGCATTTGAACTCGTACTTCATCATCTGCTTTGTGTTTCCAGTTTGGGAGAATAGAGTGAGAAGGGCTGGGAAAAATGTGTGTATTCCCCTTAGTAATTGTCTAGACTGGGGTGGGAGTGCAAGTCTATTCAAGGGCAATAGCAGAGGGTGGGTGTTCAACAATACGTATTATGTTCCTTCCACACCCCCCACTGAAGCACGTGTGATTTATATTGAGTTCACTTTCTTCCTCGAATAGCCCCCCTCCTTTAGTTATGGAGATGATGGAAAAACCTTGATTATAATGGACAAGAAAGAAATCAGAGTGCCTGTTGAAATGTGACCAACTGATACCTTATGGTGGCAGACAGATGATGGGAGATGAGACAATTGTAGGTTCTTATCCAAATGCCCCTTGGTGACCTGAGCAGGCCACTGAGCAAGTCTGTGTCCAAGTTGCCTGGTCTGGGAACGATCATGAAATTCAGTAAAAGAGAACTAGAACAGCAACTGAAGCTCTTTGGGAATACAGCAGATTCTGGATAAATTCTAGATAAATCAGCTATCTCTCTTCATGATCTCTTGCGACGAAAAGGTAAAGTTTGGCAATGGATGTGCCTATTGCATAGGTCACAACTACAACTTAGATGTAACATACAAATCAGCATGTCCTGAGCATGGCCTCCATGTGTCAGTTTCATCACTTGCATTTGTGTGTTTCTGATCGAGAATGTGAGTGTCACACTTGACAGTGATCATGGTAGAGAGAAGAGGGGATGAAGCAGCAGGGAAGGGGCCATGTGGCCTGGAGCTAACTCTATGTTTAAATTTTGACACTGTCCAGGGTAGATTTACTGCAACGCTGCTGAGATTTAAAAGCCAAGCTCTCTTAATTGCATGAGCCCCTTCCAAGGCCTCGAACTTGATTTTTGAAATTCCTTCTTTGTATTTATAGTATTGGCTTCAAACTCAATGAATCCTGGAAACATGCCTGATCTTGGCACTTAGTAAGTGTGGCCTTGGACAAGTTCCTTAACTTCATGGAGCTTTGATTTTCTTATCTAAATGACTGAACTAAAGATCCCAAACCCTTCATAAGACCATTTTGAGGATAAACTCAGAGGGTATCTCATATAGGATCTTGTCCATAACTAGGTCATTAGTTAACCATAGCTATTGCTTGTGGATGAGCAGTTATGGCAGCCATCTTGCCTCCTGTTCTTTATCCCATTTTCTTGGTCAGTATATTCCTCAAAAATCTAAGGTGGGGCAGAGAATGAGAGAATCTATGAAACTCTAATTCTGAGGTCCAGTTACCAGAGGAGGAAATCAATAATCCAGGGCACTGCTTCTCTCACTATTCAATGTACAGTCATAGCCCTGTCCCTTCCACTCCCTCTGCATCTTTCTTGGTGAGAAGCGGTGTTGAGAAGAGGGAAATAGATGCAATATGGCTTTGTGCTAACACACTACCATATTATTGAATAACAAATGCACCAATACATTCTCTGCCAGTTCTTTTCCTCCTACCTGCCAACTCATTTCTCTGACCCTGGCACAATCTGGCATCCATAGAACTTAATTGTCTCTTTTGGCTGACAGACTCTAGTTCATGAAATCAATGGTGTTGAACTTTCTGCTCTGGTAAGAGTGAGGGGGATGTGAAAGAAACTAGAGTGACAAAAAGATGTTAATCCCTCCAGTGTTTTCATTTGCATAATTCCTCCCTCCAAAAGACTTCCTCTGATTAGCAGTGGAGTAACCCTCAGAGCAACCGACCACAGTGAGCAAACCTGAGGCCAGGGGACCCAGACACCCAGAATCAGTAAGGTCCTGGGTACATGATGTGTACCCAGCCTTTTAACTGCTTTCTCCTCCTCTCCACCAGCCTTTCCCATAAAGATTTATTCTGTACCACACACAAATGCGCTGGGTAAAATATGTGATGAGGAAACAAGGGGAATAGTTCATAAATATTCTCAGCCATATGCAAACAATCTCAAATTTATTTTTCTCTTTTTTAAGCAGGAAAAAAAATCCACCCATTCCATGATGACTTCCAGATTCATTGAGGTTGATATTACATAAGACCCAATATTGTTTTCTCGTTGTAGAGAAATAATGACTTGGAAACGGCAATTTGAGCTAAGAAAATAATATACTCTTACCAGGGCATGGAGGCTGAATGGGGACCAGGGAGCCAAGATTCTAGCTCAGCCTGCAACAAGGCCCTGTGAGCCAGGCTTAGCCCTGTCTTGCTGGCACGCTTCACCGGGCAGGGTACTGACCAGCAAGCAGCCATGCAGATGCCTCAGGGCTTGAACTTCACTCGGGCTGGAACATATGTTAAAGGTGGTCTTTGAAAGGATAGGAGCAGCTCTGTAGGACAGCGTTGCTGGGCTCTCTGTTTCTCATGTGTGGGTTTTCTCTGGCATGTGCACTGGCAGAGAGAAGAACTGGGGATCCACCTCTGACCATCATCTGTAACTTGGTTGAGGGATCTGGTTTGTTTTCTCATAAGAAGGTGACCTTGGCTACTGGGAGCTGATCCCAGGTTGAGCAGCTTCTGCCCGGATGCGCCTCTCTTTGCTTAATCCTGTTCCTGGCACAGGCAAGAAATATCCTTATACATACTGAATTTCTGAAGTGGAACAGAGATGCTCATGCGCCCTATCATTTAAGTACACAAGGAAGCTATTGAGATGGAAATCATTATTCATCCCGTTTTCACAGATAAAGACATTGAATCTTAGACTTATTCAAGGGATACACACATGTGCAAGCAAACTATTCAAACTACTTCTGGGATGCACAATGGAAAAGTACCTTGTTTGGTTTTTAACTACCTGTGGACTTCCTAATAAGCTCCCAAACCCTAGGTAATGAGGAAAAAAGTAACTTGAATCTAGTTCATTCTGGATTGTCACGTAGTCTGGCGTAATCATCTAAAGATTGATCAGTCTTTTTTACCAATAAGTGCTGTTTCTCAAAGAGCCTCCCTCTCCTGATCTTCTCCATGAATCTATGGGGGCAACATGGGGAGGAGGCTCCTGTGGCCTCATGGTCCTGGGGAGATGGGAGCTCTGAGACCCGGGTAGCAGAAGGCCATGAAAAATGAACGTGTCCCACATTGCCTCTCAGTCATGGCAAACCCCAACTTCCTCCCACAGTAGCCATGCTAAGGTTGGCCCTACAGTGTTGGTCACAGGTGGGCTGCTTGCCTCCCTCCAAAACCCTGGAAGGATACCCAAGCAGGGCACCACATGGGGCTTCCCAGATATATCTCTAGTTCCCTGACCCTCCCACCTCCCTCTTCTCCTTCATCCTCAAGCCTCCTAGGATGTTCTTTTCATATTCCTACATCAAATAGTCCATCAACCACAGGACAGGATGCCTCCCTGTGAATTGAGTCCTCCATGATCCTTGATGAAGGCAAATTGAGAGATAAAAGAAACGAGAACATTGTAAAAGGAGAACTTGACTTGCGAGGCTGCTGTCTTCTTGGAAGAGAGTAATATAAGAGGCTTAATATTGAATTCCCTTTTCTTTCTCAGAATTCTTTCAGCAGAAATCCTTCTCTCTCATGGGCAATGGGTGTCCAGGGCAGATTGAAATCATGTACTCAGAAAAGCAAGGAGAAATATATTTTCAAAATATGAAACCTCTTAAATGAGTTAGAAGCAAAGCTGGGATTTGAAAACAGGGTTGTTAAATTGCAAAATTTAAACATTTTTCACTCTGCGGGGTCATTTCTGGGTGCCGGGGACTAGCTCATTGCTCGTAGAGGGTCCACACAGCTTGCCACCTTCCTTCCAGGCTGCAGACTTGTCTCACACATACCTATTACCCTGACAACACTGTGGCTATCAGGATATCACTCCTTGGGCTTTACCTTCCTGACACTTTGACAATATATTTGTGTTCTTTTATTAATGCCTTGATTTTTGCTGGAACTTGTGGTACTTTCAGTGACCGTGACCAGGTCTATTTCTGAGTAGGGTTTACCAGAATCCTTTCACAATTTCTCAGCAACAAATACTAACTCTTCCTGTACTCAGGGGCAGCACTGCCACATAGTGTGACAGTAAAACATCTGGATGGAAAAAAAAGAAAAGTGAGTCATCCATTGGGTTTTGCCTGTGAAGAAAAAAAATATGTAGATATTGAGAAACATCTGTAGGACTGCATAAAGTTTTTACCTTGCATCTACTCATTTGAGGTCATGTTGATATAACCAAAGGATGAAAAAAAAAAGTGTGCTTGTGGCTTGAGGAAGACACTAGTGTCTGGTCATCACTTATTGTTAGAGAGAAAATACAAAGGTGGCCATGTCTTGTTGACATTTGCTAGTTTTAAATACACATGATGATATGACAGGAAACAAACTCAAAGGCAGACAGGGAAGTGCTGCCACGCAGAGAACAAATCTGAAGAGAGACAAAGATGATCTAAGAGGAGTTTTAGGACCTTCAGTGGTGAGATGGGCAGTATAATTCCCTCCCGCCAAGAATTTTCACTAAATATCTACATTATCTCCCAGGTTGTGGGAATTAGTCAAGCAGATTTTCTCCATTGCAAAAACCCTTAAAGAGAAAGTAATTTGGTTAAGTTATAGTTGAGTTACAAGTACGATGGTGTATCATGAGGTGACATTAGAAATCGGGTGGAAATTGGGGAGCATACCCTCTGATCCACAGTGACCCATCCAGAGCTCAAAACAGATAAATGGTATGTGAGTTCCATGATCCCTTTGCTTCTTAAAACAGTATTTATGCCTAGTCATTATACCACACGAAGGCAGAAATGGCAGCAGTGGTGTAGAAGGTGAAGGATGCTTTCCTTCAGGTTCAGTGAGTCCTTTGTGATGCCTGGACCCTCTGGCTATGTTATCATGTTACCAGTATCATCAGGGAAGGGATGGCCAAAGCCTGGGTGGGTGGTGTCAGGGAGCCAGAAGCAAGCTCCCCGAGAGAACCTGTGATAGCAGATAAGCTAGAAATGTGGTGCATCTGCTCTGGTGTGAAACCAAGGTTTGAAACCTGCCACTAGTTATGAATACTCATAGGATACCATTAAAGAATCTTCCACAGAGTCTAGTGCATATTGAGTCTTAACAAAAGATAGCTATTATTATTATGACTCTAGGGTGTAAGTTTACAAGAGATCGGAAGGGAAACAGAAACTGAGTAAAGACTAGAGAGCTAGATAATAATTCACAACAGAAGTTCAGCCGCTGAAGTGGAGCTCATTTGAATATCCTAGAATTTCCCAGGTGCTGGACAATCCTGAAGGGCTCAGAGATTGAAGCACACTTTTGCATTCCCCAATGATAGGGATCCTAAGTCACTTGAAATCACCTATTTGGGTTTGACACTGACTAATGAGTGTATCACATTTTCTTGGACTGACAGTTTGGAGAATTCATGTCCAGCTTTGCCATCAGGTCAAGAATATTGAACTTGACCAATGACCAGCGAGGAGGATGCTGTCAAATTGACTCTGGCAGTGGAAGACCCAGGGGCTCCCATGCAGGAAGCAGTCGCCAGGCCTTTGCTTCTAGGCACTGGTAAAAACAGGGAAGGTGGAAAGACAAACAGTGGTTTACGAGAAAGCAAAATGCAATGGCCACTTCAACAGATTCTTTACTGTCCCCTCATGCTGCATCAGCAAGCTTGAAAAGAGTCTGTGGCTCATGCTACCGTGAGTGTTATTTGTTTGTTCTAGAAAGGATCTCAGCCTTGAATGGGAGGGCAAATTAAATTACAAACTCCAGTGGTTCTTTTCAATAAGAATTCAGTAACACTTTACTTATAGCAGGATTTAAGTCTTACAATTGTGGTGGATGGAGATACAGGACACTTTTGAATACCAGAGAATTATCAAGTGAATGGACACTTTCTGATATGTTTTCAACGGATTCAGGAGTTTATCCTTGAGGAAGAGACAGATCCTCTGTATAGCTTTCTCCCCAAGCCCTCTAGGAGATAATTATGAGGAACTGATTTTTATGCTCTCTGAATCAATCTTATATTTGCCCTACATTCACAAGTATTTCCAACAACAGCAAAAAATATACATATATAATATATATTATATATATATTATATATTACTTTTTAAAAGGCAAGTCTTCGGCAAATATTTGGCTGTCTTTAAAACACCAGCATGATCAAGAATTTAGGACAATTTCAACATGCCTTTCATAAAATATTTGTTAACGTATGAAGGAAGATATGGATAATATAGATAATTCTAAATTCAGAGAATTTTGTACATTTCTTAAAAGCCACAGTAAATTTGAACAGAAAGATTATCATGTGGCATGTCAATTTTATGTTTCCTTTTGTGCTTTTGTGTGCACATCCTGTGCCATGTAAGCATCCCAAATGTTTATTAACAGGAGGGGTGGCGGGGAGAGAGACAGAGACAGAGAGAGAGAGAGGAGAGAGAGAGAGAGAGACAAAGACAGAGAGAGGAGAGAGGGA
>RJWH01006911.1:0-47332 GCA_004363575.1 Solenodon paradoxus | reverse complement strand
CATTTAGTTTTGATAATAAGTTCTTCGGAATTTTATTAATTTTTATTAAACTCGGGTGTGCTACACTCTCTTTAGAAGTCCCTTGAGACACTGTCAGTCATGCCTGTTTCTCCATGAAATCTTCTGGTATGTAATTTAAGTGTGTCATGTTTTAGCACATTTTATATCTTCCCTTGTGCATGATATAATGAAATGTGTCATCAGACTATAGCTGTTGTCTTTCCTCTCCTAGAAGAGCTTTTACATAGGTTTGAATGCTACATTCTTTTGAAAGTATTCTTATCTTGCAAATGGTTTAGAGCCAGTGAGATGTAAAAAAAAAAAACCCACATCATCCTTGTCAGGGTTCAAGGCCTACAGATATTTTGATGGTCGTGATGAACATGAGTATTTCCTGATTCTTTGGGGCCTAAAGTGTCATGTGAGTTGTAAATACTGTCTGTCACCAAGTTCCTCATGAGTAAACCCTTATGAACCATTCTGAAAATAATTTATACATAATGAGATTAACTGCAAGAAAAAAGAAAGTGGATCAAAATAGACTAAAGAAATATACATAACTATAGTTTTGACTAATGGGATTCTTGGTGTCTTTAATTTCCCTTATAACATTTTAGTATTTTCCAACTGTTCTATAATCTGCATTCTTCCCTTTGAAAAGGGGCTGTTACTTAGTTGAGTGGTTCTGAATATAAAAAGTGTGTTGGCATTGTAAGAAGAAATAACATTTGTTTCTTAAAGGTAAACCTGGCCTGCTTTTACTCCACTCTGTGAAATTGCTTAACAGATAAAGCACTAAAATTTGTCAATTTTCTCCTTGCCAACAGAATATTCACCTTATTTTAAGACAATGTGAGTTACTATTTATCTGATCAATAAAAATAAACCATTTTGTACACACAAAAAATATCCAAAGAACAAAAATTGATGTATCAGTCTTCTTGACTTCAAACTATAAACTTACTACAAAACAATGGGAATCAAATCAGTATGGTCCTGTAATAAAAACAGTCACACATATCATGAGAGCACAACTGAGAGACCAGAGAACTAATTAACAACAACTAGTGAAAAGCAGCTCCTAGAGGAAAGACAATCTGTTTAGTAAATGACACTGGGAAAACTGAATAGTCAGATTAAAGAGAATAAAACCAGACAACTATAACATGACTTGAGCAAGCAGAATTGGCCTTAGGGATGGCTTTGGCTGTAAACTCCATTGACAGAGGAAACAGAAGAAAAAGTAAACAAAGGGACCACATCAAAATAAGAATCTTTTGCAATGATAGAAACATTCTAGTGTGAGATTACTTCCTCGTAATATATACGACAAGATGCTAATATCTAACATATATAAGAAACACATAAAAGTGCATCAACAAAAACAACCCAATGAAAGAAAGAAGATCTAAATACGCTTCTCCAAAAATAATTGCCTAAAAGGTCATCCACATATCTTCTTGGTAGGAAAATGGAAATCAGGTATCAGCTGACAATTGTGAGAATGCCTATTATCTAAAATACTGGAAACGAGCAAGTGTGGACAAGGGTGTGGAGAGCCAAGCCTGCACTGTAGGTGGGAAGGTAAATTAGTCCTCTACTTATTGAAATCATTTATGGAGATACTTCAAAAAACTGAAAATAGAAATCCATTATGATCTCGTTACCTGATTTCTGGGTATTATTCTAGAAAGCACAAGAACGCTAATATGAAGTTATAAGCTCCATGTTTATTGCAGCATCATATAAGATAATCAAGAGCAGAACATGACCTAAATGTCTGCAAAGTAGTTCTTTAAATCTGACAACAAAACGGAAAATACAGAAAAAATATCTCAAATTTTAAAAATGTATATTGATACCATCCAAGATGATGAATGACAAGATCAGAGTGCAAGAAAATGTTTCCGCATTCTCTATTCCTAAAGTCTGTTATTGTGAATACAGTAATCCCTCACCTGTCGTGGGAGTTATGTTCCAGAGACCCCCACAACATGTGAAAATCCGTGAAGTAGTGGCATTATATTTTATTATTTATATATACTTTAAGGCTTTATAAACCCTTCACGCACACTTATGAACCTTTGCCACACTCTTATAAACACTACACTCTTAAACCTACATAATTTTAACAACGTATAAAATTCGATGTGGGTGCTCACTAGTGAAGTATATACGTAGACCGCAAAATCACACCACGTAGCGAAAATCCTGTGATACAGAATAAGGTTGTTTTTTTTTTAAACCCACGATACAGTGAAGCTGTGATGAGTGAACCGCAATATAGCTAGGGACGACTGTGCATGAAACACTTTTCCAACTCACAAAAATAAAAGCCAGCACAAGGTACAGAGAGGGCGCTGGTACAGCTATGTCTGTGCCCAGTGTGGTCAGCTCTTCTAGGCTCCGCTCTAAGTTAAGCACCTGTCAAGTCCCCTTCCCCCGCCCAGGTGCTGTGCCTCTCCACACTGTCCCTCCAGGTTTGGGCCCCCACAGGCGTGCATCCCTCTATGCACAGCCCTTCAGGGCTTGTCTCAGCGGCTCCACTCTGACAGTCTCTTAGCCAGGTCTATGGAGGGACCCCGCAACCTGGTTCCTCAACACCACAGATGGGCAGAGCACATTTCTGCAATCCCCAGTGGGCGCATTCCTGCCATTTAAAACCCACGGAACTGACAGCAGGGTCCTGAGATGTGTTCACCTGGGTTCACAGCAGCACCATTCACAACAGCCAAAGGGGAAGCAACCCTTGTGTCCATAATGTGGGGATGTGGTGACAAAATGTGGCCCATCCAAACTGCAGAGTATTATCCAGCCTTTAAAAGGAGGGAAATCCTAACACGCTTAACACGGGTGATCCTGGAGGATCCTTGGCTTGCTGACAGCAGAGTCTTAACAGGACAGACCTGCCTATAAGAGCCCTACAAGAGTCAGGCCCATATACAAAGCAGAGTGGGGTTTGCAGGAGCGGGAAGGGGTGTGGAGATTAGGGTTTAATGAGTTGGAGTTTCAGTTTTGGAAGATGAGATTTCTAGATGGTGGCAATGTTTCACAGGTGAGAATTCACTTAAATCCTGTAGCTTTGCCCTTGGAATGACTGACATGATACCCTAGAAGGCGTATTCACAATAGAGCAGAAACTACTGGGGCTGGACAGGGAAGAGCCTGCCAGATAGCTCCCCCAATGTGAGTCCTGTCCCAAGGGAGCCAAGACCGTCCAGAGGCTGCATCACCCACAGCCAGGACAATAAACAGCCATCCCCACCCTGGACTCCCATTAAGCATTTCTCTTCACTGAGCATGACATCATAAAAACCGAAAGATTGGAAGATGAAAAAGAACAGTGTTTGGCAGTGAGTTTAAATGAGAAAGACTAAATCTCTTCGAAATAAAAGACCAAGGTCAGATGGCTCTCAGTTCAATGGGCACAGCATATACACTTCTACTGTGATGTTTTTCGTGAATGTTTTCACTCCACATTGTACATCCACCATAAGTGTGTGTATATGAGTACACAGAGCAACGCTGCTCTCAATTTCCACCAAATACACACCTACGAAGCCCATCAGGAGTGGATGCACAAAGTGTGGGAGATCCATGAGTTTCAATATTAATCTGTCACATAGGAAAATAAAATGGTGACACTGCTGCAAAAAATATTATCACGTCTCCACAACATACAAAGCATAAACCTTATGAAGCAGTAATTCTACTTCAGGGTGTGCGCCCCGAAGAAGCGAAGCAGGGACTTCAGGTATTCGTAGACCCACATTCCCAGCACAGTACTCACAATCTGTCAAAACCTAGAAGCAGCACAGAGCCATCAACAGATATGTGACAATGTAGTGCCTACACAACACTATTCAAGCTTAAATGTAGAGGAAATCCTCATGCACGCCACCATCAGTATGAAGTTGGATGTCGTTCTGCTAAGTGATGAAGCCACACAATGGGTCCCTATTGTGGATTCCTATTATCTGAGGTGCCCAAAGTCAACTAAGACAGAGACAGAATGTGGAATGTGGCTGCCAGGACTGGAAAAAAAAGGATGAGGGATGATCAGTGGATGTAGTATTAGTGAAGGGAGATGAAAACCTAAGAGAACTTTTCCTACATTCCCTGTGTACCCTCCACGTGAGCATGTTTAACTGCGGGCCCTGCACCTGACCTTCCCCATCCTCCATGACCTGGTCTTTTCTCTAGAAAATCTACAAAAATCGAAAAATATCCAGGGCTGGGTCCCACCTCAGCATCCATTTGACTTTCCAATTTGAAAACTGTATTAAATGCCCAGTAAACACATTTTGCTTTTGCTTGTCCTCCTGAAAAAATTGATTTCCACTATTTTTAGAGAAGACACAGGGAATTGATGGAATGTCAAAATGAGTTTTGAAAATGGAATGATTTAGTACAGAGTGGGTGAGCCCACTCAAATGAGCTGAGAAGCATCCCACGCTCTCCTATTTCTGCCAGCAGAGGGTGAAATCTACATTCACTGACCTGCGAACAGTGTCTGCTCTGCATCCACCCTCTGTGTATGTCCTGCCCAAATTCTATGCACATCAGCCCCTCTGCACACCCTGCCCCAAGCACCTCATGCCCCTCCGCATGGTTGAAACCCTTACAGGTCCCATAATGCCACTTCCCCATGCTCCTTCACATCCATGATGGTGTCTGCATCTCAACCTTGGGGCGAGAAGGGGACAGGCGTGACGATGGTGCTGCCCACACCTGATGCACCATCTGGCCTATGACTGGCTCAGGTGTCACAGTGGGGACTCCATCGACATCAGGGATGACCAGGCCACATGTCCTTCACCTCAGGGCAGACTGACTGAGCAACAGTTATTTCACGGTTAAATGACAGAAGTTATACCTGTCCTTATACTCTGTTGCTGAAGATGATCATGCAAAACCTTGCACAATTGGTGCCTTGGACTGAAAGCCTGCTTTACATCAGCACAGCTGTGGGCCTTGTTAGACACCTTTCCTTTGCTCAAAAAGTGTGGGGGACATGCCTTTCTAAATGAAACTTGGCACACTCATGACATGAGACCCTCCAAACTGCTGGAAGGAATATTTCAATTTCCATTTCATAAAGACAGGAACCAAATTGTTAGCCATGCTTTCATAAAAGAGAAATTACTAGTTTACATAATTCACCACTGCTCTTTAGACTTTTATTATATCATAATGCTTTGAAAACACCAAGGAAGTATCCTTTTGCCTGTAATGATGCATAAGTAGAAGTAATGCTCAGTGAGAATTACAAAGATGTGAAGACAGACAATGTGCTCCTGAATAATTCCCAGACCAAGGAAGAAATTAGAGATGAGTTAAAAATTATCTGGAAACACTCAAATTTGAAGGAACAAGGTAACATGTGGCAAAAGCAGTTCTGAGGGAAGTTTATGTTAATATAAGGTCACAAAAACCCAAGAGACATCTCAAATGAAATATCTAACCACACACTGAAGGGACTGGGATAAAAAAGAATGATAAAAACAAAAACCTCTAGAAAACAGGAAGTGATAAAAATGACTGGAAATTAAAGAAATTTAAAGTAAAAGATGATCAAGAAAATTAATTAAATACAATAGCTGGTTCTTTACGAAATGAACAAAACTCACAGACACTTAGCCAGACTCACACAGAAAAGAAAGAAAACCTAATAAAAATATAGAAATGAGATGCAATCATAGCAGGCATTGCATAAATTGAAAGGTTCATAGGGGACTATTGATAAGCACCTATGTCTCTACAAATTCATCAGTCTTGAAGATGGAACCTATTTATAGAATCCTACAACCCCAACATTGGACAAGGATAACACAGATAACTTGGACAGACCAATCACAAACCCCAAAATATCATCAAAAGTTTAACAAATCAAGAGCCCAGGACCCAATGACTTCACTAGTGACTTCTACCATGCAATGAAGAGCTACCTCTTATCCTCCACATTCTCGACAAACTCTTCCAGAATATCATAGAAGGGAAAAATCCCATATACATTCCATGAAGCTAACATTACCCTGTACCAAAGTCAGCCAAGGGCAGCACCAAAAATGAAATGAAAACAATAGACCACTATCACCGGTGTATAGAGACGCAATACTCCGCAATAACAGCTTGATGGATCAGATTCAACATGCACTAAAAAAGTGTACATTGTGGCCAAGTGGGATTTATTCCCATGGGATGCAGCATGGTTCCACATATAGAAGTCAAGCAATGCCATACACCACAGCAAAGGAAGAAGAAAAAAAATCATGTGATCTTACAATGATGGTGAGGGGTGAGAGCTAGGACACCCTGATGAAACTCAGGGTCCCTCCAGAAAGAATGCATGGAGAAAGCCCCACTGCCAGTGTCACATGGCAAGAATATTAGAAACAGCTCAACAAAACCAAGATCTGCATTTCTTGAAGGTTACAGAAGAGTGATCTCCATCAAAATGGTGACTCATAGATACCTGGAGGGGAGACCTCCCCTTGGGTGCACCCAGGGGCTATAGTTCTCAAGAGAGCTGAGAGAGCTGGTAGAGTTGCCTGGAGTTCTTGCGGGCCGTTAGGTCACCTAGAATTCTAATGGGAATAAATAAGGGTTGTGTCTCAAGACCAGGGTTGCTGAGGGTCTTTGCTGTAAGCCCATCCCCACTATACCTAGCCTACCAATCATATCTCCTGTTTGTATGTGTACACACCTGCTGTATAGATTTTATCCTCTGCGTTGTCATATCAGTATTCATAGATGTAGAAAACACATTTGACAAGTTTCAACACTTATGTATGATAAAATCACTCACCTACCTGAAGACTGAAGGCTTATATATCAACATAAGAAAAGCCATATATGATAAGCCCACAGCCAACATCATGCCTACTGGCGGACAATGGAAAGCCTTTCCCCAACCTGGGACCAGACAAGGAGGCACTCTCTAAATCACTCTATTCAACATCACTCTGTGGGTGCTGGCTACAGCAATAAGGCAAAAAAAAAAAAAAAAAAGGCATTAAGTAATCCGAATTGGAAAAGAAAAAATAAAACTATCATTATTTGCAGATGACCTAATTTTATACCTAGAAAACCCTAGACTCCACAAAAAATACTATTAGAAACAATACACAAAATAGCAAAGTGGCAGGATGTAAATCGCCATGCAAAACTCAATGGCATTCCAAATGCAAACAACGAGCTACAGGAAAATGGAATAAATAAAGGAATTCAACTCACAGTAGCGCCAAAATAGATGAAATATCTGGGAATGAATGTATTAACAAGGAAATGAAAGACCCCTATATCAAAAACGACAACTCGTTAACAACAGAAATAGAAGACACTACATGCTCGTGAAGTGTCATTAACAATGGCCACACTGCCCAAAGCAAAATACAAATTCCAAGGACATTTCTCAGTGACATTAAACAAACAACACATAAATTTGTCTGGACCCACAATAAACCTCAAATAGCCAAAGCTATCAACCTCAGAATAAAAAACAGTAACAAAGGAAATAGACTCCCTCACTTCATATTATACTATAGTGATTAAAAGAGCTAAACAGCATAGAAATGGAATAGAAACAAAACAGAAAAAAAAATAATAAAATTAAGACCCCAGAAATAAACACACCTATATGAGCCAGCAATCACTTGATAAAGGAACCAATAGCATACAATGCAGGATTTGTTACCAATATATTTAGGATAGCACAAGGAATTTTCAGATATATTTTGGCCCTCAGGTTTTTCTACATCGAGCATCTCATCAGGTTGAACAGGCAAATCTATATTCTTACATATATTAAACTCCTCAGGCATCATTCTTGAATAATTTCTCATGCTTATAATCAATTCAGAAATATGGATAGAGCTCAAATGACATGTTTTTCCTAAGTCATTTAACTCGTTATCTGATGTTTCCTTCTTGGCTTGTAGAACTAGCCACAAATGTCTTCCCTGGTTATCCTTGTGGGTCTCACACAGTTCATCCAATGATCGGACATCTAAAATGACATAAAAATAACCATAACTATCAGTGACATCTAAGAATTTTTGTAGAAGGCTAATAAAATGATAAGTTCTTTCTGTTCTAAGAGTGAGCACCATATTTAAAATAATGATTATAGATTTTTAGATACATAGTTTTTCTACCTAATGAATTCATATAACAAATTACATTAAAAGATAACCTAACATCATAGACTTATTTTCTTTTAGTTATTTTATTTTTTGATTCAGGAGTAAATATTTGATCAAAGGACAAAATGGCGGCTGTGCCTGGGAAAAGGTGGCTGATGTCAGACCAAGGAACCAAAACAGAGACCCGGGCCAAGGCGGACATCCGCATGGCAACCCGGGTCTGGGCCAGTCACCAATGAAAAGCCGACACCTGGAGTTACAGAACCAATCCCCAATCGCTGTGCATAAAGCCCGCGAAATTTTTTTGCTTAAAGAGCGCGCTTCCCTTTGTTCAGGTGCAACTTCTCCAGGCCCCGTTCTGTGGACCGGAGAAAGTAGCCCGGGTGTGCAAACCCCAATAAAGCCCTGACTATTTGACTTTTTGTCTGATTGGCATTCTTTCCTTGCGAAGCCGGGAGAAAAAAACCTTTCATCTACTAGTATAAAGGCCAAGAATGCAACTACTTTTCTATGAATCTTAAGACTTCAGAGACAAGGAGAAGAGAATCCTGGATAATACCTAGTCATTGCCAATGCTGATCAAGGAGATAGAATGCCCTCATTGATAATTCTCAACTCTATATTACACAAAGAAGAAAATGAACTCTTTGGAATTGATACATTACCGACATGAACAAATGGTCCTCAATTCTTGCATCTGGCATAAGAAAGAATTAAAATATGAGATCGGTGAAGCATAGCCAAGTGAGCATTTAGTAAGTAACAGGAAAGTATATCCTGAAGTGGCCCAAATGGGCCACACCAATTGCTCCAAGAGGTGGTGATGGGACAAGGGGTCCCAGGAAGGCATAAGTAATGCCATCTTGTAAAGACCCCATTGAAAATCTTCATTGTATAACATTTGAAGGGGATTCTCAACATACCCTTGTCTCAGTCTTTCCTGGTAGCATCCTTGGACCCTCACAGTTTTGTTTTGACTGAAGTCTTACAGTAACATACTGATGGATTTCTTGACAGAATATTTGTCTCAGCTGTCCCAGACAACATCTTGTGACTCTGAGTAACTTGCTACAGCACCATGCCCTAAATCTTGCTGAGATGGAACTACTGGAAGTCCACCCCGCCCACTGCATTCCTTAGAAAACCACAGACCAGAAACTTGTTCCACCTCTGAGGACCAGAAATAATCATGGAACAATAGAAGCCAATCTCCTATTTAAATAAAAAAGATAGCCCCTTGCCCCAGGCTGGTGCATTTCTTTAGGGCTTCAGGCCACTGTGAGATCCCAGTAAATTTTTTGGATACTCAGTTTTTCTGAGTCATTCTTTCCATGCTTTCTGGACCAGGATGGTCCCCATCCTTCCAGGGAACCTAACAGGTGGAATTGAAGGGTGCTGGCCTTGCTCTGGGGCTGCTTTATATCCCCACACCTTGAATCAGGGCCCATTTACTATTTCAAGACCACTCCTCTTAGATATCTGAATATCTGTCAGCAGTTTCAAAGTCCCCCTTCCGTATTTCTTGGCCCCTGTAGCTTCTTCCTGTTTCTTACCTGCAGAGCTCTTCTGCTGACGTGGCCATCACCACTTTGTAGGTCTCCTTGTGCCCTTGATCCTGGCTCCTGTCTACTTGACTGCCTATCCTAGCAGACATCAAACTAGTTGGTACCTTGGATTATTGGGATCTCAAGTCCTTTCTCTGGACTTGTTTTCTGTTTTAGGTGCTCATGGTCTATACCCTCTACCACCACAATTTGTCCATACTTTCTGAGGGAGGAAGCTCCAGATTACCTGCATGCCACCTGAACTATCAGGGTAGGTTCTTCAGTTTCTGTGGCAAACAGGACAGGGTTTTTTCTAAGGACTAACATAAACCTGTAGATCAGTGTGAGGCGGAGTATGGCCATCTTTCCTGAGCACGAGTGGCCAAAGCTTGTCTCATCAACCCTCTGGAAAGATTCCTGCAATAATTGACTTCCTGTTCAACCCACAACAGAAGTCCTGAAAATCCCCTTACTTCTGCTTTCAAGCTTCCTTGTGATTTCTATTCTCTTGTTAATTGCATACACTGAACAGGGGATCCTCCCAGAACCCCACTATTTTATTATTTTGAAGTTGTTTGAAATATTCTGATGCAATACTATGTTACGATTACAAACTCAGAAAAAAAAAAAATGTTTAAACTTGCTTGGAACCTTGCTTCTGTTTAGTAAAGATAGTAAACCTATGTTAAATGATAGATAAGATGTCAGCAATGTCCTGACACACCAATGTATGTTAAAGTGTGATATGTAAAATGAACGTGTTAAGATGTGGCAACTCTCAATGTACTCAGCTGATAGCCTGTGGATTCAAGCTATAAAGGGGGCTCCCACTTCAAACATGTCAGTTGCCTACACTCCAATGTAGACCCTATGATCGTTGCAAAGTACCAGGCAAGATCAAAGAAACACTTTTGAGTCTGAATTCTTGGAAGGAGTTTTTATTTTATTTAGCCAGCGACTGCGGGGTTAATAACCCAAATCACAGCGGTTGTGAGAGCATACAGCTCAGGGCTTATACAGGCATACAGAGAGGCACAGAGAACAAAGGCAGTGTCAGAAGCCCCCCAAGAGCAAGCCTTAGACCAGGAATTAAAGTTGAACTATCAGGACACTGAACTGCCTCTGGCTCCAGCACCCAGTCGTGGATGCATCCGGATCGATAAGGAAAGCTGCTGATGGACGAGTTCCACATGTGGGACATGTAGTACCACGCAGTACGTGGCTAGCACAGATACTCACCAAGAAACAAAATGACATCACTTGAAGAAGACCACCAATAACTTCAAAGGACAATGTCACCTTGGCCAATCGGGAACTGAAACCTGGTCTGCAGGCTCCTCCCTCCATCCCCTTTCCTCACCATGTGGGATTTTCCCTTAAAAACTCAGGCCACCCGAGTCAGCCTCCCCACTAATGGGGGTCTTAGCCTCCATTGGCTGGCACCCTCTCTGTCTCTCTGCTCCCCACTAATGGACCCCCAACTTGCTTACTCACTGTGCCTGTCTGATATGTGGAGCGACCCAGAATCCATGGGGTCTGGACCTCCCTTGGTCAGCTCCCTTTACCCGCTGATTAAACCTCTGCTTGCTCACTCGCCTAACTCTGTCATGGGTTCTTTGAGAGACCCAAAAACCCCCACAGGCAGTTAATAATTTCTTGACAAGAAATCAGGTTCCCATGTACCTAACATTTTTAATTTTTTTTGTTGTTGTTGTTGTTGTTGTTGTTGTTGTTATCTGAGACGCCTCTTTTACAACTCTTCTTAGTCTGCCCGGTGCCAGAAACACCCCTATATAAATTTTAAGGTATCTGGGTGTCACAGAAGCAGAGAGAGTCACTGACTCAAATTTATTGCTAAGGTGTTTTACAACCAGGGAGCATCCTGCAGCAGTGTTGTAAACTTCCCTGGGTCTCAGGGCTGAGTATTGTGAGATAAGGATGTGAACTAAAGTCTTTTAGTTGCCTGCTTCATGATGTTCTGTATGGTGAGTGGCTGGAAGCAACTGCTCACCATTGTCCCATCAGACGCTCAACTCTTTGTAAGGTTTCTCTGGGCTCCCCGAGGAGAAAAGCTCAATCAGACAAAAAGTGTCGAATAGCCAGGCCTTTATTGGGGTTTGCACACCCGGGCGAAACTCCCAAGTCCGCAGAGGACCGGGAAGTCGCGGGCTTGGAAGTCGCGCGCAGAACAAAGGGGTACCGGCTCTTTAAGCAGAGGAATTTCGCGGGCTTCCCATATAGCGATTGGGATTGGCCCTGTGAATCCAGGTGTGGGGGTTGCATCCCTTATTCTGACGTCATCCACCTTTTCCCGGGCTTGGCCTTTCCCAGGCATGGCCACTGCTGCTTTTGTCCCTGGGCCAGCCTAACACTGGCGATACTCTCCCCGGCCATGGGACCTCATCAACCCACAGGGCGGTTTAGATAACAGCCATTTCAAGTGTGCCCAGGGCACTGATGAGTTGAGGACATGGAACGCAGTCTGGAGGACTTCAACACCGAAACCTTGCGTTGTGCTCTGATCATGATGGAGCTAAACTAGAAATCAGTAATACCTCTACAGATTTCAGTAAGGCATCCTTTAACCGTCAGATATTCGGAAATCAGACCAACAGGCACCAGGACAAAGCATGTGTCAGAGAAGTCACAAGGGAAATTTGAAAACACCCCAAAGTCAATACGAGGCAAAATGTGGCCTAAAAGGACACAGGCAGCAGAGTCGTGCACAGGATTTGTGACATTAAATATTGAAGACATTTCAGAACAGCAGGTAAGCCGTGGAGTCCACCTGTGACCGGGCGCCGCTGAGGGGCGTCGGGCGCGGGGCTGCGGGGGTCAGGAGTGGGGCGGGGACGGTCAGGAGTGGGGCAGGGGGTTCAGGGGACACTGCGGGTGTGTCGCGTGGGGGGCTGTGGTGGATGCCGCTGTCGGGAACCAGCACGGTGTCTGGCGTTTCCTCAGGCGGCTTTGGCCAAACTCCACTTCAGCCGCCTGACTGAAACCGGGACGGACTTTCACGCGGGACAGGACACGGGCTACACAGGGGCGAACGGAGACAAACGCAAACCAAGTGCTCCCCTCAAATTCCCTCAGCGCCTCCACACAGAAACTTTACCTCAGTTTCCTCACCTCCCACTTTTCACTCAAATTCCCTGTCTTTTCCCCCAGTTTTCATCGCCAGGTCTCACAGAGTCCAGGAGCGGCAGCAGCCTGGCGCCTCCAAATCCCACCTGAGAAGTTTGCGTCTGGGAAACAAGTTTTCCCAGGGCGGGCACTAACCCCGGGCAGCGGGGGGGGGGCGGGCACGACCTAGACGGGCGGGCACTGACCCCGAGGGGCGGGATCTATCCCGAGGGGCGGGCACTGACCCCGAGGGGCGGGCTCTATCCCGAGGGGCGGGCTCTAACCCCGAGGGGCGGGCTCTAACCCCGAGGGGCGAAGCAGCGGGGTGCCGCCCCTAGCGAGTAGGAGGGAGCAGTGCAGGAGTCCCCCACTCCCCTTTCTGTCTGTATCAGAAAGCTCCGGGATATTTCTTTAAAGACGTCTCCTTTTTTATGTTAGGAAAGGTGCAGATGGGCAGGCAGGAAGAGAGAGGAGTAAGGAAAAAACACTTTATTTAGTAGTTCACATTGGTTGCTCCCCATGGCTCCAGGTCTTAAACCTGGGACCTGGGAATAAATGTGGAATTGCCACTAGGGTGCACCCAGCCTGAATAATTTATAATAGGTTTACATTTTCTTAAGCATGACATTATAAACAAATTGTGACTTTTTTACTCTTCCCACAATAAACTATCTGGTAACCGGCTATTTTTCACTTAAAGTCAACAAATAGGGTGTAACTTAGTGGAGTAGAGGTTTGACACAGTCCGCATACTCACCAAGGTCTGAGGCTTGGTGAAAAACCATTATGAAAAATCAAATAAAATTCAGTGATCCTCCTCTCCTTCCTACCTCCATCTTCCTTTTTTAAAAAAGGCAACAAATATAATTCATCCTATAACTGTAATCTCCTAACCTCTGTTAACCAAACAATCAAAACCCCAACACACTAGACTGTAAACAGCAATGAAATGTTGACCCTCTAACCCTGACTTCTAATCCTCTACATCCTGACCCCTATGTGATCCTGACACTGTGGGTTCACTCAGACCCTCTGACCCTGACTTTCTAACACTCACCCTCAACTCTAAATGTGAACTGACACCAAACCTAAACTGACACTCTTACACACCACTCTTAACACCATCACCCTAACCCCTAAATCCTAACCTAACTCCTAAACTTCTAACCTAAACTCCTAATCCCACCATTGCCACAAACCTTAGCCCTAACACTAGGTTTAGCACTAATTACACAGCAGCCAATACTTGAACCAATAAAAATTGTAATCCAATCGAATTACACACACATGACAAAAATACAGTCATATCAACATCAGTATAAATGTACACATTATATAAAAATAAGAATAACAAATAACAGCATATTAAAAAGATTATGAAGCATAAATATATCTTTATCGTAAAAACTTCCCATAAAAATGTGTCCAAGATGGGTCATGATACAGTATTTTTAGAGAGAAAAGATGAGGAATGGACTGCTCGGGAGTCTCTAGGTAAGGGTAACAGTGACTGGTTAGAAAAAGTGCTCTTCATTAGTCCTTTCAAACAGGATAATCTCATTCTTGTTTGTTTCTATGAATGTGGACATTTGGAGCAGTTCAAGAATTTTTCCCAATAAAGCAGCTTTTTCTAGTGCTTTACTCTGAAACTGTTTTTAAGGTGAAGAGCCTATATGAGTGAATGGAGAAACTTATCTCAATAATATGGATATTGGCAAATAAACTCTTCACAACTGGGCAAGTAGCTGTTCAATCACCCAGTGATCCAGTTGTTCAGTTACCCAGTGGTAATGCAACCTCTGGCCACGGGGACTTAAAAGAACCCAGGCTGAACCGAGCAGAACCCAGGCTACGTGCCTTCACGGATATTGGGAGGTCACAGTCTGTACTATGAGACCTGACTGCCCACTCCTGTCCACTTGTTCACTCAGATGTAATGAAGAGTCCAACCAGTAACAGGAAGACACCATCAGAACTCAAGAAACTGCACCAGGATGGCAGGTCACTGGATACACCCTGTCCTCAACCACACGTCTTCTCACATTCCACCTGCCAGGGCTGTGTTGGCACCTGGGACTTCCGGAGCACAGTAGGCCTCTAACAACCCTTCCAGTAGCAACACCACCATGGACTGACAATGTTTTGACAGTTAGTTATTAGAGGACATTTCATTGTTCTAGTCAACCTAGGACTTCAGGTTGCTCTTCTCCATTGGTCAGCTCACCTCCACAAACATGTGTTTCCGTGGCCACAACCCCAATTCCTAGAACAGATGATGAGGAAATGAAGGGGGATGAAGCCCTAGTGCTGTAAAAATTAAAATATTAACTAAAATAAGAGACCCATAGAAGAAATCACCCATAAATTCTCACTTGCCCTATTTGCATTCACTTCTCATACCCAAGGAAGGAGGCTACCCTGACAAACAGGAGTCATCCACGCTCCAAGGAAAATCTATCCTCCTGACCAGCACCTGCTCCACCACTAAGAAGCGCCACAGCTCCGCCAATAAGCAGCACTGAAATCACTCTTCCTGTGTCGCCTTTTAAACTAGGCAACTCGACTTCCCTGTTACAGCAGTTGTAATTACTGTAGCTATTCCTCAATAAGCATCTGCTAATCAAATAACTGGCTCTTTTTCTTTTAAACAATCATGACTTTAACTGCTAATCCTAATACCCAAATCTATAAAGGTAAACCAAATCCATGATCATCTAAGCCTTTACACACTAAACTTGACACCAGACTCTCAGCATTGTTGCTCTAACCCTGAACCCCTAAATTCTGGGTCTTTACAACATCAGGATGAAGCAGATCCCTTTACCCTGGTTCTGAATGTTTCTAAAACTCACCCTCATCTTACCCCTGACCTGACCCATCATACTGACTCTTAACCCTAATAGCCTAAAACTAAATCCTGAAAACTTACCCCACCCACACAATTAGAGAACAACCTGAGCACTAAGGCCTAAACTGAAAACTAATGATTAACCTGAAACCAGATTCCTAACCTTAGCCTTAACCTAAAACAGCACTTGAAACAACCTCAGTCCAATACAACAAATACATACACTGATGATAGTCCAAGATCATCAGTATAAGTTTACATTGTCCATAACATGATCATTATGAAATTAACAGCATAATAAAGGGAGTATGCGTCACTTTATCCTAGAAATTTAAGAGTTCTTTAGCATACCACTACCAAGCAAAAACATACATATCACATTACTGGTATGAGGGGAAAATGGGTTCTAACAATGGGGCATCTGCCTTTGACAAAGAGCACGGTCCTCTACAACTCAAGGATGGGGGTCAATGTACCAGGGTTGGGGAAAACAACCAAGGTAAACAACTAAATAAAGTAAATGCTTCAGCACTTTGGTGCAACAGGTCAATCTCCTGTGAAGGATGCAGGCCACATCCTCCTGTGATATGAATGGATGAGGAACATGAGTGACTATTTCCTGCCTCTTGGAAGCTTATTGAGTAATTTATACAGTTAACAAGTTCCTCTTTGTCATCTAAACTGTAAAACCTTATAACCATTGTGAAAAATGTACACATTATAAGCTTAACTGTAAAGAAAAAGAAAATTCATCAGAAATATAGAAATATTAACCATAGTTATTTTTCATTTAATGGGATTCTAGGTCACTTTATTTTATAACATTTCAGATTTTTGTGAGTTTTCTATACTGTGTATGCTTCTCTTTCAAGAGGAGATCATACTTAATGGGGCAGTCCTGAATGCAAAAAGTATGTTAGAATAATAAAGACTAGTAACATTTCTGTTTCTTAAAGCTTCCCTAGTTTAATACTTTTTGCAAAATTGCTTAGCATTTCAATTAGTACAGTTTCTCCTTTCCAACATAATATTCATCTTATTTTAACACACAATGTGAGTTACAACTACCATTCAGATGATCAATTAGTTGTCAAGCAAAAAAGCAAACATTCTAAGCAAAAAAAGTGAAGAATGAAAATTGAGGTCTCAAGTTTCCTGACTTCAAAGTGCTACAAAGTAATAGTAACCAAATCAGTATGGTATTGTAATGAAAAACAGACATACAGATCAATAGAACACAGAGAGGCCAGAAATAAATGCACATATCTATATGCAGAATTAGTGACAAATTAGCATGAACATACAATATAGCAAGGACAGTCTCTTCAGTAAATGATACCGGGAAAACTGGACAGACACACTGAAAACAGTGGAACTAGACTACTCTATGACACCATGAAACAAACACTAGTGGCCTGAGAGATGGCTATGGGAACTAAACTGCAACGGCATATGAAACAAAAGCAAAAATAAACAAATTAACCACAAACTTAGAATCTTCTGCAGTCATAGAAACTAGGATCAAAAATAAATAAATAAATCACATCCTAGTGAATAAAATCTTTCTTATATATATCTGACAAGGGCTGATATCTAAAATACATAACAAATTCAAAACTGCATCAACAAAAAAATCCAGTTAAAGGACAGAAGATCTAAACAGACACTTCTCCACTGACAGATGTTTAAAATATGTACCACATTATCTTGTCAGGTGCGGGGATCAATAAAGAGGAAGCTTAGTTTAGATAATCAATGCCTCAGCAGACAATAACCCAGCTGCCTGGAACACTAGGTACCCTAACCCTGTTGGCTGCTCGTCGTCGTGGCGGGTGGTGTTTCCCCAATGAGGCTCTGGAAGAAGTCAAGGGCCAGATAGTTAACTAAAACCTTTTAAATGTACACTCCCTTTGTAAACAGTGATTGTAAGAATGGCCGATTTACTTCTTGTATTTTTTCTATGAATGACTTCTTTGTGCAATGACAATAAATATGCAAGGAGTCAGTTACTCGGGTGTGACAGTTTGGGGTGACAGCTCCCCAAAACTGCTTACCCCCTGACTCCACTTTCTCTCTATTTAGGTCTTTTGTCTTTCTCAATCCTTCATGACCCCTTCCTCCAGTCCCATTCCCTGCATTCGAGCCCGATAGTGAGGAAAATTAAAATGAAAATGCTGTATCAGCTCCCCATGGTGAGAATGACTATTATCTACAACACTGAATACAAGGAGTATTGACAAGAATTAGAGAAACAGAACCCTTATATAGCTGGGAAGAGTAAATTGGTTCCATCTTGACTGAAATCAGTTATGGGGAGTCTTCAAGAAACTGAAAATTCAAATAAATTCCTTATGATCTCACCACCCCATTTCTGAGTGTTTACATAACACATAAGCACACCCATCTTGATTGCAACATCTTTTACAATAACCAAGAGCAGAACAGAACCTGAATGAGCACAGGATAGGTGGATGAAGAACATGTAATATGCTACAGAGGAATCTTTATTGACAAACTCAGCAGGTGATCAGCTAAGCTTTTTCTTGGGGGATGTTGTGGCCAAAGGGAATTCTGTTTGACACTGTCGCTTACAAGCACCCTCGCGGTGGCTGAGGGCACTGGCTCTGATGTCAGGGGCCCAAGGGCCAGCCATGCAGCAGGGGTGCTGTCTAACAACCGTGGGTCTGGACCTGGGGTGCGGGTCTCCCTGAAGGAACAGCAGGACCAGTGCCTGAGACACGGGACACGTGGAGTAGCCAGGGTGGGCGCTCAGGCACGGTTCTCTGCAGGGAGACAACAGCTCTCGAGTGGGGACACCAGCCTGCCGCAGTGGCAAGTGTGAGGCAGGTGTGTGCCAAGCGGCCACCAGCGCCGAGCGTGGGACACAGGGAGGACAAGCAGGGGCAGAGGTCCAGCAGGGCTGCAAGCCTGCGACCGCAGTGATGCCGGCGCCTGACACGGGAACCTGTGGGGCAGCTACAGAGCCCGGCTGAACGCTCACGCGCACGGTCAGTGCAGCTCTGGGGTCTGGAGCCGGCGGCACAGGAAGCACAGCCTCGCTCCTGTGGAGTCACTGCTGCAGCGTCGCCAGCCAGCAGTGACGTGACTCACCTCAGTGAAGTGAGTGGCCACTGTTCTCTGGAGAGCAGGCCAAGTGGGGTCACCTGGGGACACAGGTTCTCCACGACTGCGGTCAGGGCTGCCGAGCTTCTCCCGAGGAACAGACTGTCGCCTCCTCTGCAGAGCGGGAAGGAGAAGCTGGCTCCGGGAATCAGAAGGCTCCACATCACTGATGACAGCAGAGGAAACTTTTTAGTAAACAAACTGAAAATAACAAACTATATAAACAGGCTTCACAGTTATTAGTGTCTTGAATCTAACTGGGCTGGGAGGCACCCAAAGGCTTCACAGTCCACAAGCACAGAAGCCTTCATTGAAATTTTGATGTAATAAAAGCAAAAATATCAAAGATTGCCAAACGAAATCTTTTTCGCTCTTCAGGGTTTCCATCTATACAAGTGGTGCATGTACTTACTCTCTGGTGCCACAGGTGACCACGCAAACCCTCACTGATGTGGCCGGAGATTCAAAATGTGCTCCCACCACATGGACTGTGTGCTTTCTGCCTGGTGCGTTTTGTTTAAAGTGTGAGGAGCCTTTCTAAATCAAGCAGCCACTCTGCACTACTCTGGCATGTAACCTCGAGACCGTCAGGAGAGCCGACCCTGGTGGCTCCGGCAGCTGAAACGACCAGGGTGTGAACCAAGTGAAGCCCAGGACCAAGGTCTGTGACCAGGGATCAGGGTGAAAAGAAAGTCTAAATAAAAATGCTTCTTCCTCCTCTTCCTTAAGGCTTCTACCCTTCTCTAAAATTAATCTCAATATGAATGCCTAAATGTCCACCCTATAACCAAATTATGAATCATGTTTTTTAAATGATGAGTTATATAATTAATCTCTGCACTTTACGTTCTAATTTATTATATATGGCATTATTTCAAAATGCTAGGGAAATATACTTTTGCTTTAATAATGTAAATAGAAGTAATGCTCATTGCCAATATTTGATTATAAGAAATAAGTGCCTTTATAAAAATAGACAAATTATCAATAAGCACAGTAAGATTTTAAACCGAGTAATTATAATGGAAATTCAAATTCAACCATGACAAACCCTTCCAATCACAACAGAACAGCCTTGACCAAGATTTTATATAGTAAATTTGGCAATGATGTAGACAAATTGGAATAATAAAAATATGGCGGCAAAAAGTGGAAATTAACTGAGAATTTAGGAGGCCCTAGGATCAGAGTGCCCTCCAGGGCCTGCAACCATCAGGACCCCTATTGGGACCCCAGCACCGTCGGCACCCACACCGTCACCCCCGGGGATTTCTGGGCCAGTAGAGCAGGGTGGCACAGGGCCTAAGTGGGCGCTGGAGAGCTGTGTCCCTTCCCCAGTCACCTTCGAGGCAGGACTCGACTGTCCCACACTTGACGTTGAAACATGGAAAAACCACAGGAAGGCGCCTTCCAGGACCAGGCAGCAGCGGACTCCCCGCCCCGCACTCACTCATAGAGGCCGTCACTCTGGAGCAGCCTTGGAAAACAGCGCGTCGCACGGGACGCCCGGCCTCCCACGCGGCCACACCTGGTCAGCAGCCGGCGTGACGGTGCCCTTGTCCCACCAGGCAACCCCACACAACCTGGGAGCGGTGGGTACACCCACAAAGTGCCGCAGGCCACCCGCCCCCCAGCGCTCCGAGCTCTGAGCCGTCGGGTCCGCGCCTCCCGGTGGAGCCCGGGCGACGCGCAACCACCGCCGCCAGGGGGCGCCCGGCCCATCGACAGACCAGCGGGGACGGCTCCGGGGCGGGTCTGCGCCCCGACTCCTCCGGCGGGGAAGGAAGGGTCGTTGTCCCGCCCGCAGACTAGTAGCACCGCCGGCCAGCAGTAAAGGGGACCTGGACAATCTCGGGGGCAGCCGTCTGGGAGGGGACGGCTCCGCACGACTAGGGGGCGGGGTGAGGAGCTCTCCCGGCGACCCTGCGGCAGGCAGGGGTTCTAGCTGCCCTGTGACCAAGACTGCGGGAGGGTTTCGAGAACGTACCTCAGCCCGGGATCCCGGGGCCCCAGGGCACCGCTAGGTCCCCCTAACCGTCCCCACTGTCCCGCTGACGGGCTCTCACTGTCGGAGTGTGGCAGTGCCGCCCAGGTGGGGACCCAGGTGGGACGGTGCTGATCTGAGGTGTGTCGACCTCCAGACGGATGACCCTGGGTCAGGGAAGTGGTCCACTACGCCTTGTCACCCTTCGGAAGGCGACCTCAAATGCTCCAGCTCAGGGGAAAAGGGCGAGAGCGGCTCCGCTGACCCTTTTCAGGCAGGTGTGCCGGAAGCTCGGCCCATCGTGGAGGGATGGGATTGCCCTCAGCTGCCCTCGGGGCGCCGCCCTCTCCTCCGCCCCCAACCCCCCCTCCCAGGCCCATCTTGCCTTGACCACTTGTTCCGCGCCCCTTCCCCACAAACTGTTGGAGCATAACCCCATCCCCAGGTCCCGGCAGTCGCCCTCACTCAGCACCCTGGTGTGTGCAGACCTGCTGTTCACGCTGCACCCATCCTCCCTGCCCGGAAGGCCGGGTGCATCAGTTGCGGGCCTCAGTCATTTTGTCTTAAAGGAAAGATGCAGGCAGATAAGAATGAAGGGGACCAGACAGCAGAAAGGGCAAGGAGAAATCCTTCCTTTATTTTTATCTTTAATTGTTCACACTGGTGGTTTTCCCTTACCCGGGACTCTAACCCAGGGGTGTGTGGCCTGCGCTGCCTCAGAGGCAGATGACCCAACCGCTGCTCCATCAGGGCTTGGCCTTTTTTTAAGTAAAGTTACCCTCGGGAGGGAAAGTAGGTGGAGGCAGGCAGGGAGGGAGGGGAAGAAGAAACACTGTATTGATGTTTATTTACTTGTTTGTCTTGGTTGTCTGCCTCAGTCTTTTGGTTAAGAACGGCCATAAACAGGTTCCTGAAACTGGGGGCTCAGGCAGCAGCGTTGCTGCCTTGCAGACCATGCAGAGCCTAAGACCCAATTTCAGTACCAAGGCTGGGGTGTAAAACCAAAACAAATGGATTTTCCTTTCCTAAAAATACTTCTCCCTTCTCCGGCGCTGATAAGAGTTGCCAGTGGAAACCACACATAGCCAAGGAGGTGGGTCTTTGCCTCAGAGTATAAAAGAAGCTCCCCAAAACCCCCTATTGCTCAGCTTTGTGTAATGATGCCCCTGAGCCAGTACCAGCACGATAAAGTGCTTTTCTCCACTTGACTGCCAGCTGTCAGTATTCTCGCTGTCTGAAGGCTCAGCCATAACATGAGGACAACTTAACTTAAAATCTACAGGGCAGTAGGCAGATGTGTGAATAATGGACTAAAACCTAAAAGAGACCCCAGAAGGGAATCTCAGCTCAGCAGCCTACATGTAGGACACACCCCTAGATACGCCCCAGGTTACCTGAACGCACCCCACGAGCCCCAAACACACTCCATCTTGCCTGAGCAAGAGGCAGGCAGCTTCGGTCCCACACACGCAGAAGTGTACATTCTCCTGATGTAACCTTTCTAGCCCCATAGGGCACCTCAAACAGTTATTTCTGCTTTTAATAAACTTGCTATATGTTCCTGACCAACTCTCTCCATGAATTCTTTCTGGATGAACCCAGAGCCTCATCAGCAAGTCTCAGCTCACTTCCCACCTCATCAAAACTGTAATCAGTCTCATTATCTAATCACACACGTTTGCATAATATTTAAAAGATTGTATTGACGGAGGGAGAGTTCAGGACAGGAGGCTGCCTGTCTGCAGTCACCTCAGAAGTCTCTCAGGCCTGGAAATCTGCAGGGAAACAGACTACAGGGAAATGACTGAATAAATCAAATTTGATTCCAAATTTAACATGTTATATTCCAATCCATTCGTTATACTTCTTTATGGATACTAAGCACGTCCATGAGACAGTGAGGTTCCGGCTAGCTCCTGGGACCTGTCGGCCGCAGCCTGGTGACCTCCATAGCTCTTTTTAGCTAAGTTGTCTCAAACCAACTTGCATATTTTCAGGCACAAATGAGATCAGTCATTTCTCCAGGAAGCACTGAGTGCTGTACTGGGAAGCAGAATCTAGACATCACACCCTTGGTTACAGGTGTTCACCTGAGCATCACAAAACCTATGACATTTTAGGGAAAAGGAAAAACTGAAGATAAGCATCTCGACCAACAGTTAGCTGGTTCAGCAATAAGAGGCAGAGACAAGGGAGCCCTTGGGCTCTAAATGAGACTTTATTGTCCCATGTGCAGGCCAGGAAAGCTCCTTTCTGAGAAGTGACAGAAGGAGCAATCTGAGGGAATCTGTGTGAGAGGGGTTTTTAAGGGGGCAGTTGCTGACTAGCATGGAGGGGGCTAGAGGTGGAATTCCCATAAGGCCATCTGGCTGAGCTGCTGATTTCGGGGTAGGGAGTCAATGGGCTGGAATGTTAGGCGAGTGCAGAGGGGTAGGGATGGAGTCCTTGAGTTCCTGTAAACAGGAGGGGGCTTTGAACAGCATGTGATCTTGCTTCATGCTGCAGGATGTTCCGTTTCTCATGTTTGGCTGGAAAGTGAGAACTTTCAGTTTTTTGTTTTCTTTTGTCTCCTGTATTACTAATTTTTGATCATCCTCTAATTTAGTCTTTTGTATAGAGACAAAAAAATCCTAAGCTTGTACATTTAAACTTCATACTTCAGGATGGGAGTGATGGGGACTTGAGTGTCTTCATTGTTGCTGTTTTAATTCTTATTACTATTTAATTTTTACTACTATAATGAACTTTATCATCAACAAAATACAGAGCAACAGACTCCAAAAAGAGTTATTAGCAATTTCTGCCAAAAAATGTTTTCATTCACACTAAAATTTACTAGAAAATAAGTGCAAACATGAGTCTTGCAGTGGCACTCGTGGATTTTGGTAAAAACCATGCACACAGTATTCTTCCATGTCAGATCAGCTACAGAGCACGGACTGTCGTCTCGATGCATAGTCTTGTCACCTGAGCAGCAAAAACACCCAAACCTGCTCAGGCGGCAGTGCCACAAATTCTGTCTTTAGTAAAGCTTTGTCCCTGATGTCAACATCGTTTTTCAAAAAAAAGAAAACCTCTACACTGCAAATCATGTAGAAGTGAAATAAAATCTTGTGTTTTTATATATAATTTTTTCATTTTCATATTAATTATTCTAGTAAAGTCTAGACTTGAGGAGCAGAACTTTTGTGACTTTGATTTGAAATAGATCAATCTAACCTCATGAAACATACTCTCCAACAAGGAGATGAAAGTACCACTGAAAAACCAAACTGCGCTTCTGTTAGGTAGGTCCAACCAAGTTGACATTCCAACAAAGCAGCACTGAAGAAGAATCTTATTTCAAATCATGTGTCTAACTACAGGACACAGTTAAAAGCAATTCCCATTTCTAAAGTTACAAGCAAAGGTAGGCACACAGGGACGATTGTTACTGTTGCTAGATAAAGGAACGCGAGCAGATAAGTCTTAATCAGTGAGAAAGACAGTGATCACCCTGAAACCACGAACATACATTCTGTCAAATACTCAGCAGCAGTGCGACCCTAGCAATGCTTCCAGCAGGAGACATATAATCCGTCATGACAGGTCCCCCAGGTATGACAACACATGAGCATTTGCAAAACGCTGGAGTAGAACAGTCTCTTTGGTCTAAAAGATAAAAGTCAAAGGCATTTAAACTCTTCCAAGATTTTATAGCCCATTACAATCTTTAAAAGATCAAGCAGTAAAAGAGTAATTACAAGTTTATCAAAAAATGAAGGACTCCTTATATAAGTAGACCTTACATCCCCCAACAAAACAAAACAGAATCCAGTATTTCTAAGGGACTCCATTGTTTATTTTCCATTTGTGACTGTGGTTTAGATTGATGAATCAAACAAAAGATAACATGAAGTCAAAATGAGACTTAAGAAAATAATCATAGGAATAAATAGTAATAAGGCTAGAATTAAAAAAAAAAAGACATTATTGATTTGGAAGGGAAGCTTAGCAGTAAATTCTATAAAATCATGACATTTTTGGAAAGAATAAATAAAGATTTGCTCATCAAATTCTACCACACTAGATTTTTGGTAACACTGTAACAGTTAAGTATCAATCTAACTGATGAAAAAGACTTCATAGAATTTAAAAAGGCTAAAGAATTTAGAAAGATCTACACATGTTGCTAAATAGAGATTGTATTGTGGGGAACACTATTAATATTTAATAATGTTATCATGAAAATGTTTGTTGCAGACTATTCACAATAGCTAAGAACTGAAAACTACCTAACTGCCTAACATGAGATGAATGAATGACGATGTGGTGCGTATACACAATGGAACACTACACAGCCCTTAGAAGAAAGGAAATCCTGTCAGTTGAATCAACATGGATGGATCTGGAAGGTATGATGCTAAGTGAAGTAAATCAAAAGAAGAAAGATACCAGATGACCTCACTCATAGGTAGAATGTGAATAGACAAAACAAAGGAATAGATGAAACAAAACCAATCCTTAGACACCTACAACAGAACTAAGGTTATCAATAGGGAATGGAATGGGGTCAAGTGGTGGCAGAGCCCACTGGACGATGGTGAAGAACATTTGGTGATGTGGTGGAGGGCAGGGTGTGTTGATATCTGAGGAATGGGGAAACTTCACCTATGGGGAACCTATGCATATATGTTTATTTTAATATGTAAAATCAAAGTTACAGCAATAAAAAATCATATTCAAATCTAAAGAAAAGAGTGGTTGCCTGAGGTTAGAGGTGAGAATGAGGGTGATGGAAATGTTTCTTAATTTGTGGTTTAACAATTGCCAGGATTTGCTCCTGGGAATAGGGGTGAGGGGAGGGCACTGCAGGAGATTAAGAAACTCAAAGAGAGAGAGAGATAGAAAGGTGGGGTCAGGGGGATAACAGCCTCATGGACTGAAACTCTTAAATACTCTGCCTTTCACCTATTTATTGACTTAACACACAGAATTGCTTCGAGCAGCTTACGCAGACAATTTTATCTTTACATTGCATTTGCTTATGCAGTCTTTCGTTTTCTAACTAGATAATTGTATCTTGTTTTGGGGAGTGAACGGTTACAGGAATACTGCCCCAGTGCTTACCCATGGGGCCTTCTCCAGGTGCTCTGGGCCTGGTGTCCTTCATATTCTGCCAACTCCCACTTCATCCTTGCTCTACTTTCTGCCCCAACAATCAAAGCTACACATGTATTAAAATCATTGAATTGTACATGAAACGTGTATGATTGTATGCCTCAGTATAGCTTTTAAACAAATAAAAAGTCCATCTGATACATAAAGAATAGTATCATGGAGAAAACCTGGCTTTTTGATATATATGTCCCTTTATCACTGTGCATTGGTCCTGCTTTCAAACTATATTCAAAATATCACTATTTCTCACACTCCACAGCCATGCCAAGTCCAGGACATGACCATTTTGTATAACTTGGCTCCTGACCATGAAGCTCTCTCCTCATAAAACACTTCAGGACACGGAGCAGTCTGTTTGTTACGACATCCTCTGCTCAGAACCTCCAGGGGCCCCACTTCATCTCCCACAAGTCAAAGACAAGTTTCCAACAGTGGCCTCGAGCTCATCTTGGATGCTGCCTTTGCCTGCTTTTCTTCCTGAGCTTCAGGGGCAAAGCTTCCTCCACCAGGCAGGCCCTGCACTCTGTCTCCTTTAAAATCTTGCCCATATGTCATGTTTACCACTATCCTACATAAGGGTACAGTCGACTCCCAAGATGTTCAGTGATTCCCTTTACCCAGGTCTGTTTGTTCATAGTACTTACCATTGTTAACACCCTCTATTGATTTACCTAATTATTCTGTTTACAGTTCACTGTCTGTCCCCACCCAGGAATTCTATGTACTCATCTCTTCCCAAATCTAGACAGTGCCCAGCACACCGAAGCCTCCACAAATACTTAAGCAAACAATTTGCACTCATTTTATATTCTCTGCTCTTAAAGGTAAAACTATATGTATTTTCTCTAGTTAAATAAAACATCTCTGGAAAGATGCTTAGGAAACTGATATTATTGATTGTTCTAATCCTCTAAGCTATTCATTCCCTCAGTTAGTAACAATTCCAGACATAAAATTATTATTATGCATTAAATTTTTATTGAAAGTAATGTATTTTATGCTTATTTTATTTAAAAAATGCATTAACAGATACCTTACTAAACTATTTGAGAAATAAATGAGACTCTTACCTCAATTTTCTCTTTGAATGATTTAAACATAGATAATACAACATGTTCTTCTTCCAACTGATAATCTTCTCGATTAGACCAAATAATACACAGGTAAATCTTGCAGGTAGGGTCAGTATCTGGTTAAAATTTTTTAAATCTGATAATCAGTGTAGTACAAAAATAAATGTTTCAGTGCGTGTCACTGGGTGAGACCACTAGGGCGGCTGGTGGTCTAGTACACCTGGAAGCAGTCCCACACACACGCCAAGGTCCAAGGGTTCAAGACACAGGACCAGAGGGAACCAATGTGAATGACTACATGAAAATAAATAAAGTGCTTTCTCCTCTCTCTTCCTGCCTGTCTGACTACTTGCCTTCATTCCTGCCTGTACCTTTCCTTTAAAAAAAAAAAAAAAATTAAAATAAATGGTTCCAAATGTTCATATGTTTTCAAAGACATTTCATAGAAGCCAAGTAAGTTACTCAACACCATGCTTCAGGCTGGAGCAGCTGCAATAACTAATTGCTACAATTCTTACATTATTTGCATAAATATAGAAAATAACGATGAATTAAAAAATTTTCTAGAAGAATAATTCAAAGAATGGATAGTTTAATATGCATTACAAAAGTGCAACTTTTCTTGAAAAAAAAATCATATGCTAGCATCTACGTAAAAGTAAAGTAAAAGACACCTAGAAGCTCTCTGGACATCGATGCTCACTGTGCCTACTCTGGCGTGAGTGGCCACCAGGAGTGGACCGGGCATGGACGCGTCACAAAGATAACCTCCAAATTTTTGTTTCCAGATAAAACTAAACAAATCAATAAATTTGTTGGGGGCGGAAAACAGAGCAAGGTTGGAGCTGGAGCTGGCAGACCGTCAAGAACACCAGACTCAGGGCACCTGGTGAAGGCCACCGTGTGAAAACACTGGGACCATGTGACTGATTGTTTGCCTGTCAAAATAAGGCAGATACAGTTATTTTGTTAGACAGCAAAGGCTGTATAAGCAACCTAATGTGACTATAAACTTGCTTAAGTAAGCTATTTGAAGCAATGCTGTGTATGCACCCAAAAAATAGGTGGAGGGCAGAATGGTCAGGGCCTTCGGTCCAAGAGAAAAGAGGCTGTTGGCCCCCTGATCCCCATCTTTTCTATCCTCTCACACTCTCTTGAGTTTCTCATTCTCCTGCAATGCCTTTCCTCACTATCCCTGTTCACAGGATAGAATCCTAGCATAAATTACCCTGAAACAAACACAGACAAACAGAAATATTAGGTACAGTATGATCTATTCTGAAAATAAACTAATTCCACACATGAAGGGATGTAAACATTATTTTTGGAATATGTTAAGGTTTACAGGTTACTTTCCCCAAGAGGTGTGAGAACTAGAGAAACAAATACATCTGTATGTATTTTTCTATAAAATACAGTTTAAAAAACATTTGGATAGATCACTGACCCACACATTTTACCTGTTTTACTGCATTTAAAATTGCTTCTGATAAGGGTGCTGTATTTCCCACACATTTTGAACGTCCTCAGCCAACTATGTCAAATCTGCATTTGAAAAAGTAAATGTGACTGGATGGCACACCGGGACACTTGAAGAAAGAACAAGTCTTACCTCTCACCCCACCACGAGCCAGACCATGGTAGACTATTCCTGGACAGGATTCACCACCGTGTGCCAGCTTCACAGCTGTGAGGTCATCCCTGATGACAATCACCTGGCTGAGGCTCCCTCTGAGGCCCTGACACCCAGAGGAAGGGCTGGTTAGAGAAACCCGATGAACCTCTCACACCACCCAGGAAACATGCCCAGACACCACTTGCTAGGAATATAACCCAGCCATTTAAAAATCATCTTGTGCTTCCATCCAAAGGGTCTAGCTGCAGGGAATCTGGAAGAGTGACTTCGATACTATAATACTCAGGCAGGATGCTAACTGGGCACTCAGGCAGGAATAGGTCTTTCTGCTGCAATCCATCAAACCCAAGGAAAGTCCTTGAGAAAAATTTCCAGGCATAAAAAATTTCAGGCATAATCCTCTGAATTACATCTGTTTGTTTTTTTATCCCCAGCTCTGCATCTTGAATCTGGATCCCTGGGCTTTATCCGCTTGGCCTGCACCTGAGTCAGAAGCCTGAGCCACAGAGGCGTGCCCAGATGCTTTTTTAAAAAAGAAAATATGCAATAGAAAACTGTAAGATTTTCAAAGAAATTGATGACGAGTATAATATATACCAAAATCTACACTGAGAATGAAGCTAGCATCAACTTTCCCCGCCCCTGGTCTCAAGCTCAGATTCTTGGGCTTTACATGGACTGCACCTTAGCAGCCTCAGCAACTTAACCTCAGACACCACATGTACATTTTTTTCTTCCTTTTCCTCCTCCAGCTGCCTATATTGAACCCAGGTGGGTCCAGGGTTTTCATAACCGGTGCCTTAGCCACCTGAGCCACATGGGGAGGCCGATAGTTATATTAATTACCTAAGAAATGTAAAAATTCTTGTCATCAGAGTTCAAGGACAAATTCCCCTTTGATTTATAACCCACTAACCTCATAAAAACCTTAGTTAAGACACAATTTTACTCAGGTAAGAGTCAACCTGTAAGATTTCATCCTCTTCTGAACCCATCTACACAGCTTGCACTGCTCGGTGCCATCCCTTTTACCACCAGTCCAGTTACTTGGTTTTACTTGTTGGTCTTGTCTTCCTGCCCTGGGGCTGGAGATCACAGCCCTGCTTCTCCATAGTCAGTACAGTGACTCTGTCATCAATGTGCCCAGCGTTTGTCCAGGGACGAGGCCTCATGGACTGTGTGGTGACGGCGAGGCAACAAGCAGACTACAGCATTCTTATATCTTCTCTTTGTAAACAAAAGGCCCAAATGACTAGTTTCAGTAACTGCTGAAACTGAAGTCTAGGTGCAGAGCGGTGACCGTCACTCCCCCGCGCTGACTAAGGTTTGAGAACACACCGCTGGAACCGAGGTCACGTGTGGCCATCCCACTGGAGAGAAACTTGTTCTTATATGAGAGTTAACCTGCATACCAGCTTCAACAGCTTTATTAGCCAAGAGACCTGCAGTCGAAAAAACAGTGATTAATTATGGCAGTGTTTCTATTTGTCACAAATTAAAGTAGAAAGGAAGCTTAACAGTTTGGTTTTCAATTCACGTTAGGGTGAATGTTGAAATTCATTTACTGTCATTGTTTTGTCCACTTAGCCTATTAACTTCTTCCATTTAAAACAACCTACTATATTAGATACTGTAGCCTTTAAGTTGTAAATTATAAAGGTTTGAACTAATATCAGAGCATGGAGCATACTAATGGGAAACAGAACATAGAATCATGTACACATTTGACAGGCATCTATAAACCATCGTAAGTGGTACAGTAATAATGAACTAACAGCAATTACCACGTACATGATTTTATGCAATGAATGAGTGTGCCACATTCTCACAGCTGATTCATCTACAGCCCCAACAACGATATCTTTACTTAGACTTTCACTGCAATATAACTGCTATGGTGAAGGCCTAGTGAGTCACTAAAGGAGGCCTGCTAAACAAGAATAATTCAGAATTAATGATAGAACCCTGCAATCACAAAAATTAAAAAAACAAAGATGAGGATATTAGACAACATACTCTTGAATAATTCCTACACCAAGGAGGAAATTGAAGATGAATTTGAAATTATCTGAAAATAAACAAAAATGAAGAGACTAGTTACCAAATCATATGGGAAGTGGCAAAAGCAGGCAGTTCTAAGAGGGAAGTTGTCAGTGATGAGACAGTCCAAATTAAATATCTAAACACACCTCTGAAGGGACTAGAAAAAAAAGATAAATCAAAACAAAAATCAATAGAAGGAAGAAAATGACAAAAATTGACTGAAAATAAAAGAAACCAAAAACAAAAGGATCACCCAAAACATAAAAAACCAATGACTGATTCTTTGAAAAAATGGACAAAATTCACAGATTTTAGCCAGACTCAGAAAGGAAAACAGAAAGCAAACCCTAGTTACTAATATCAAAACTGATAGAGGTGAGATCATAACAGATATTGCACAGACACAGTGGACCATAAGAGATTATCGCAAGCAACCATATGCCCAAAAATTCATCAATCTTGAAGAATTGGAGTGATTTCTAGAATCTATTGATTCTCCGACACTGAACCAGGAGACACAAATAATGTGAAAGGAGCAATCACCAGCACAGAAACAGAAACTGTCATCAAAAGTCTCCCAAAATCAAGAGCCCAGGACCAGCTGGCTTCACAAGGGAAGTGAACCAAACATCAATGAGTCACATCCCATCCTTCATAAACCCTTCCAGAAAATTAGAGAAGTGGAAATTCCCAAATGCATTCTACAAGGCTATTACCCTGATATCAAGATCACCCAAAGGCAGTACCAGGAAAGAAAATTAAAGACCAAAATCACTGATGAATACAGATGCAATCATCCTCAATAAAATCTTGGCTAACTGAATTCAACGCATATAAAAATATACATCATGGCCAAGTTAGATTTATTCCAGGGACTCAAACATGAGTCAACATATGCAAGTCAATCCATGCCCTACATACACCACATTGAAAAGTCAAAATCATGTGATCCTATCAATAGATGCAGAAAAAGCCTTTGACAAGATTCAACTCATATTTATAATAAAAACTGTCACCCACATGAGGAGAAAAGGCTCACACATCAACATAACGACAGTCACATAGGACAAAAGCACAGCCAGCATCATACCCAAAGATTGAAAAAAAAAAAAAAAAAAGCCTTTCGTTATTCTGTGACAAGGCAAGGTGATCCTTTCTCAACCACTATTCAACATTGCTCTGGAGCTCATAGCTACAGTAATAAGGTAAGAAAAGGACATTAAAGAAATAAAAACTGGAAAAGAGCAAACAAAACTTGTTATCTGCAGATAATCTGATAGTATAGAAAATTTGAGACTTCACAACAAACTACTAGAAACAATAAATGAATACAGCAAAGCAGCAGGATATGAAATCACCACACAAAAACCAGTAGCATTCCTTATACAATGAACTAGAGGAAAAAGAAATTCATAAAGAAATCCCATTTAAAGAAGCACCAAAATAGATGAACTATCTGAGAATAAACTTAACAAAGGAGGTGAAAGACCTCTATATGAAAAACTACAATTCATTAAGAAATGAAATAGAGGACACAAAGAGCTGGAATAACTTCTCACGCTCATGACTAGAAGGGGGCCAAAACAGGGCAAGGTCGGAGCTGGGGCTGGTGAAATGTCAAGGACACCAAACCTGGACAATTGGGTCAAGGCCTCTGTGTGAAAACCCTAGGACAATATTTCTAGGACTGTTTGCCCCCCAAAACAAGATAGATACAGCTATGGGTTAGAGAGCAGAAGCTGTATAAACAACACAACGTAACCATAAACATGCCTAGGTAAGCTGCTTGAAGCAGTGCTGTGTATGAACCCAATAACTAAGTGGAGACCAGGATGGTAAGGGCCTGCAGTCCAAGAGACAGAGACCGTTGGTCCCCTGACCCCCACCTTTCTGTCTTCTTATACTCTCTTGAGTTTCTCATTCTCCTGCGGCGCCTTTTCTTACAGCCCTGTCCCCAGGATTGAATCCTGGCAACTGGCGCCCAAACTGCGATACGGAGGAAAGAAGAATCCGACTGATGGGAAAAGAAAACAAAAAGAAAAGGAAAAAGAAAAAAAGAAAAATAATGCCCAGGAGACCTGAAAGGACAGATGGGGGAAAAGTTCCAGGACACAATGAGTTAATTGGCTTTCAGGGATTTGATAATTGGGGTAACAGTTCTTTTGACTCCTTCAAAGAGTCCTTAAAAGGTAAAAACTGGAATACATGGGCCTGACACTGGTCCCGTCCTTCCGCCGTCCCTGCCATCTTACTGGCGGGCTGCCCAGCGCCCCCACTGCCGGAGTTCAGGTGTCCGCCCATCTGGGGACGCGCCCGGGAAGCGGGCCGCCCTCCAGACGGACAGGTGTGAGCCGCGCAGAGGAGCCGGAATCCCTCGCTGGGTGTGTGAGGTCAAGCTCACCGAGGTGCGTGCGTCCTCCGGGCAAGCCCGGGAGGGCCGCGCCGGACCACTGGAGCGGCTGCTCTTCCCCGCCCGCCTGGCGGAGGGCGACTGGACGCGTGGCTCCTCCAGCAAGTAGAGCGCATCTCCCGCACGTTTTCAGACAGCTTGACAGGAAGCTCCGCCCATAGGGCGAGGCGGGCTGGGAGAGGCGCGGCTGTCGCGCTGCAGGTGGTTTGAAACCCGTTTGATGAATAAACTTTGCTAAACCCATCATTTCTGGGAGCCCCTTGTATTCCAGTCCTCGCTGGTGAGGAGCCTGACTACGCCCAGGCAATGTGGACTGTGAGCGAGGACCCGAGAAGCGGGTGGAAGAGGGAGGGCAGGTCCTCATGGGCAACGGGAGGCAGAGAGATGAAAACTGCCCCAGGACCGAGTAGAAAGGAGGGGACGCTTTACTTCGTTCACTTTTCTGCACCCAGTATCTCAGGCTTCCTCCCTCCCTCGCTGCAGTTTGGAAGCTGAGGCCTCAGTGTGCAGACTGTCCACAAAGCCCTTAACAGAGAGAGCCCGGGTGAAATCAGCTCCAACTGGAGGGCTCTCGGCATGTGAAGGAAGTCGCTGAATGAGATATGGATCCGAATGGAGGCCAGTCACGCTGGGCCCGGAGGAAGGACCAGGGGATTCACCCTGAGCGGTGAACTAGCCCAGGACAAAGGCAAGGGGTCAAGCCGAGCTGGTACTTCAGACCAGGCCACGGTCACGGTGAGATGCTTGTGGAAGAACACCAAGGCCATGGGGTGGGGGTGGGACCCCAACCACGGGGTCCTTCTTGGACATGGAAGCCCTTCCTGTACTTGGTGCTTCTCTAAAGTGAAAAACCAAAAACTGCTGCTTCAGCCTCTCTCTTCCTGCCTGCCTGCTCACCTTCCTTCCTGACTACACCTTTCCTTAAAGAAAGAAAGAAAGAAAGAAAGAAACTTCCAGGTGGTTCCACTCGTTGTTTTTAAATCTTTGAACCATATGGAATTTATTTTTTATATCTCATCAGAATTGAATTGAATAGTTTTCTCTGAAGAAAATGCAGTGTTCACGACATACTAAATGATTGCATGGTTCTTCCTAAAACTGAATTTTACAAAGCGGGACGCAGGAGAAAGGTCAGGAGCCACACTGAAGACTGATGGTGCAAAGAACTTTGAGCAGGGCCTAGAACGGTCTCGTCCATCGTCCAGCCCAAAGACCCACCACCCAAGCCACAAGTTCAGCTGGACTGCGCGGTCACCCGGCGGATTCCGACGGCCCCTGACAGACAGCAGCAGGACCCAGAGTAGCCAATCCCCGCGGTGGGGCGGGACCTCACGCAGGGGCGGGGAAGGCCGCGCCCGCCAGTCCCTCCCAGGATTGGATTCCGCCTGAGACTGGCAGATGGCTCCGCCCCTTGACCGTTCCTGAACCCCAATTGGCCGGGCCTCTGATTGGCAGCTGGTCTGACAGGGCTCGAGCCGCAGGCAGTCAGTCAGCCGCCGAGCGCGCGGGAACGGCGCGAGGCCCGGGCGCGATCCGGGAGGTCGGCGCGGGGCGGCTCTGACGGGATTTCTCGCCCTTTGCGCGGACCCCGCGGCCTTTCCACGCCGCCGGCTCGGGTCCCCCACGCCGGCCCCCCAGGTCCCCGCAGCCGGGTGGCCGCAGCGCGCGTCCTCAGATTCTCTCAGGGGCCGGGGCACTGGCCCGCCCGGCGGCGCTCCCGGCCGGAGCCGGGTCCGGGGCCCCGAGGCCGGTCCAAAGCGCCAGCGAGTCCGGAGCGCGTCCCCGCCGCGACCCGCCCTGTCGGCCGGCGCCCCGACGGCCGCGAAGCCCGCCGCCGCCGCACGCTCCCTCCCTCGGCCGGCCGCACTGGCCGCCATGAGCCCCGGCCGGTCGCTGGAGCGCCCCGGGGGCGCGGCGGGCAGAGCCGGGCGGCCGGCGGTGAGCGGGTGGCAGACGCGGGGACGGGGGACGGGGACACGGGCCCCTGGGACGGCGGGGACGGGGGACAGGACGCAGCGATGCCCTGTGCGGGGACGGGGACTCGAGCCCCAGGGACGGGGAACAGACGGCCCGAGGGACTGGAGCGGCCGGAGAGGACAGGGACACGGCCCCAGGGACGGGGACTCAGGCCCCGGGGACGGCGGGGATGGAGGAGAGGACGCAGCGATGCCCTGTGCGGGGACGGTGACACGGCCCCAGGGACGGGGGCGGCCGGCGGGGACGGGGAGACGGGCCCCGGGGGCAGAGGGCGCGCGGAGACACCGAGGCCCGGGACGTCCACGAGGTGCGCCGGCGGCGCTCAGACAGACCTGTCTTCCCAGGCCCCGGAGCCCTTCAGAGACATCTGCGCCTACTTCTCCCGGGAGGAGTGGGCCGAGATGGCGGACGCGGAGAAGGCCCGCTACCGGAACGTCAAGAGGAACTACCAGGCGCTGCTCGCCTTAGGTGACGCGAGGGGCTTCCGTCCCCCGAGGGGTGCTAGGGGCGCCGCCGGCCGTCCACGCCTCGCGAGTGCAGGGAGTCCTCCGGGTCCGGGCAGGCGGGCGGCTCTGTCGGCGCAGGACGCTCACCTGCTTTCTCGCGCTCGCCGCCCACCCTCCACGGTGGTGCCCGGGTGTGCGCCATGTGTCCTGCCAGCTCTTCTCTTGTAGGACAAGACATCGCTTCATTCTAGGTCTCAGAGCACCGCGGCCTGCTTTCATGTGTCACCGGAGGCAGGCCGTCCAACGCAAGGTTGATGACACTGAGGATTCCGACGAAGAGTGGAGGCCGAGGCAGCAAGGTGAGAGACCAAGGGCATTAAGGCAGGATTTAGACGCGTGCGCCTGAAACGCCCCGGGTTTTGGGGCTCAGGAATTGACAAAGGAAATAATGTCTCTTCGAAAAGATAAATGTTAAGCAAACAAGCAAGATGCAAAAGTCTGTTATACACTGAGGCTACTCATATAAAGTTTTTAAATGTGTAAAACATACACATCTGTATCTACTCATACATTTTATTTTAGATAGATTAATAAGCAGTGCATGCAGAAAAATCTGTGAATAAATAATACAAAAATAGTTATCAAAAAAAGTAGCAGGCAAGGCTAGCAGGTAACCTTGCTATATCTTGGTTAGTGTCTTTTTTTTTTTTTTTTTTGAAATAAAAAGATCTGAAGCTATTGTGGCAGAATATTAAGGTCAGACTGAATGGTGGTAGATGTATAGGTTTTCTGCTATAATTTCCATACTTTTCTATATATTTTAAATGTATCATCTTTTAAAATATTCTTTTTGCTAAGCACTGTTAATAAAAGAGCAATTAAAGAAGTCTTAACTAAACTGTAAACCCACTACTTTCCTGAAATGCCCCAGCTGTAGTTCAGGCAGTTAAAACTACAGATGAAAGCCAGGGTCCAGATTCAAGACCTGGAGCTGGAAAAAAAATTTTTTTTAAGGCATGCACTTTGTGGCTCAGGCAGCTGATATGGCTGGGTTGTGTCTGACAACTGGGCACTCAAAAGGTAAAGAAAACAGCACTTTATTGCAAACACGGGTGCTGGCCCAGGGGTATTGTTACCCAAAGCTAAGCAACGGGGGTCTTGGGGAGCTCCTTTTATACTGAGGTAATGATTCATCTCCTTGGCTACATGTGGTTTCTACTGGCAACTCATCACTTATGTGCAACTGCAGAGTAGGGAGGCTGTGCTTGTTTGTCCTTAGTCATGATAACAGGATATAGCTGGACTCTCCATAGAATAGGACGTAGCTACAGTCTCCGTAGTACCATGGAAAATTACTGGCAGACTAACTATTGCAATGGGGTCAGGGAAAAGGTCTTCTACCACAGTTAGACTGGGGGTACATGGCAGGGGGACCAAAATTTACAACTAAAGAAATAAAAGTGCTTCTTTCATTCCTCCATTCCTTCCTCTCTTTAAAAGAAACAGTTCAATTACTGGATCAAATGTCTTAGAAGAAATTATTATTATGGAAAGATACACAATTTGTGTATTTATTCATACCGCATGACCCCAAACTTGATTCTTTGTCTTAATTCTGGGAGGTCTGAGAGAGCTATTTAGTTCCCCTGATTTTCCCCATGAATCACTGACCAGAGACAGCATCGCATAAATAAAATGAAGTACAATCATTATAAAAGCTCATTTCATCCTCTGCTGCTCGGACAGGTGAGTTCAGAAGTCAATCCGCCAAACTCCAGAGAGCAACAGTGATTAGGTCTATGGTTCCCCATCTATGGATTTTTGATGCCCTTAAAAAGTAGTGTAAAAGATTTGAAAATCTAATGTGGTCCTTGGCAAAGATCTGTCTATGAAGAGAGTCTTTGGCGCCCCCTGGTGGAGCTGCAGTTAAGTCACGCTCCTAAAGTGCATTCACATACCCTGGGTTCCAGTCCCCAGCCAGGGGGAAAGCAACCACTGTGAACAACTAAGAATTTTTTAAAAGATGCTTCTTTCTCCTCTCTCTTCCTACTTACGCGCCTGTGCCTTTCCTTTAAAAAAAAAAAAAGTTTTCATAGGGAACATAAACCCCATGACTTACTATGCATCTATACATCTTTATCTGGATTCATTTAAAAAATATACCCAAACCAGTCAGTTTTTATTGTGGTTAAAAAAAAACAACACAAATTTACCATCCCAGCAATTTTTAAGTGCACAGTAAAGTATCGTTAACTTTATTAACTACGTTTTCCAACACATCTCTGCAACTTTTCAGCTCACATGACAAACTATGACCATTTGACAACTACCATTTCCTCCTCAGTCCCTCTCTGATAACCACCATTCTCTTTTCTGTTTCCATGAGTTTGATTTCTTTAGATAAATTCTATAAACAGAATCATGCAGTATTTGTCATTTTGTTACTACTGGTTTATACTTATTGGCCATTTGAATATCTTCTTTGCAGAAATGCCTACTCAAATCGTTTTTCTATTGTATTAGTCTCAGGCTGCCATAATATAAGACTGAATGGCTTAAAACACAGAAATTTGTTTTCTCCCAGTTCTGGTTGCTGGCATTATAAAATGAAAGAGCCATCAAGTTCAAGTTCTCTTCCTGGTTTGTGTAGCTTCTGATTGAATTTTCTCCATCTTGTTGTGTGCGCTCATGACTTTTTTCTTTGCGTGTCACCATTCCCAGAGAACGGGGAAAAGGAGGTCTCTTTTCTTCTCATGAGGGCACAAATTGGCATGGCGTGGTAGCCCAGGCATTAAGTTGGCAGCTGGGACGTGGACCACGTAAAGCCCAAGGATCCAAGTTTGAGACTCAGGGTTGGGGGTGGGAAGATGGGAACAACCAAAATAAATAAACAAAATTGCTTCCTCTCTCCCTTCCCTTCCTTTCTTCCCTTCCTAAAAATGCTTCTTCCTCTTCTTTCCTTTCTCTCTTTAAAAAATAAATAACCCTATGAACACAGGATATAAAGAAAAGGGAAGGTTTTGTCTATTTTTTTCTAACATTTTAAGTTAATTGATAGCCCAATAGAAGCATAGATCTTAATGGTACTTGAGAAAGATTTTCCAGGCACCTTGAATGATCCTTGTATTTATTGCTCTCTGGTTCAGAATTACTTTTCCCTAATAAGAACTTCCAGAGTTTAGAAACGTTTACCACAACAAAACACTAATTTTTCATTACCTCTTAGTCAAACCTTCTCGGATGGCCTTCAGAACAGAACACAGTAAACATCAGAAGGTGAGTATTTCCCAAATTCTGTTGACAAGAAAATCTTCCTTATGGATTAAAACACAGGTAAGAGTAAGAACATGAACAGAGAATCCTAGAAACTGCCACCTCCTTTCCTGATCTCTTTAATACAATGTCCAACATCACCAGTATTTTAATAGTGAAAAAGAACAGCAATACTGAGGTGGGCAATACAATCATCACTACTCACTGATGAGGGAACTGAGGTACAGGGGTGTGGGATTATATGTCTGAGATCACAGCATCTGTGTTAGTACAATGTAACCCAAAGCTCCTCTGAACTGCTTACAAGCTCATTAAAACTTGTATAGTTTTATAAGGTTTACATCATCTTCTTTATATATCTTTATAACATTTAACTGATGATTTCAACCTCAGTTCTTTTCCACTCTGTTAGACTGAAAGGCGCGCTAAGACTCTCTAAGGAGCGCTTACTAATATAGGGCATCTTGTGCGCTGCGTGATCCTAGAAAAAGGAGATGGGAACCCACTTTCAGTGCTTCCAGTTGTCATAAGAGCTCTTAGGCATTTCATGTTTAATGATTGATAACCAACAAATAAAATGATTTAAGGACTTTTTCTAGGTTGCACACAAGTTGACAGGAATTCATCCATCTGGAAATGATTCGGTGCTCAATCCTGTGTGAGAGAGTAATAACTGCTTCCTTGAGCTCTCACAAGGCAACCATTTGTTCATGTTGTTGTAAACCACTTGTTTAGCCTGTCTGCCTTTGGATGGTGAGCACTTTGAGAGCCTGGTCCATATCTCATTCTTCTCAGAAGACCCAGTTCACAGCCTCTAAGGACCCCTTGAATGTTTGATATAAAGGAAAGGGACAGATAGGAAAGAACAAGTTGGCAGGCAGGCAGAAGGAGAGAGAATGAAGAATCATTTATTTTATCTCTATTTAATTGACACTGATTGTTCCCCCCAGGCCCAGGACTCAAACCCAGGAGCACGTGGCCTGCATCCTTCACAAGCAATTGACCCAACCGCTGCTCCACCAGGGCGCCCCCTTGAGTGTTCTCTGAACAAGTAATTGCATGCTCAGCAGTTAGACTGGAAGTAAGATGGCCAAGGAGTGCTGAGTAGCTGAGTCAGGGTTCAAACATGAGGATGGTTGGGGGTGCATTGATAACAAGACTGTAATCTCACATTCACTACATTCAATTGCTCACAAACACTTTGTAAACATTACTACGTTTTAGGTTTTCATGTTACTAAAACATTAAGAATTAGCATGTATGCCAATTTACTGATCAGGAAACTGAAAAGAACTAGCTAGCAGTACAACCTTATTTAAGCAGAATTGACAAGAACCAGCTAATCTAATTACAAATATGCCTTGGTAGAGTAGTGGTTAGTTTGCTGCCTCCAGTGGAGTGCAGTCCATATGTATCCCAAGGACCCAGGTTTGTATCCTGGGGCTGAAGGGAAGAACCAAGAAGAACTAAATAAATAAAAATGCTTCCTCCTCTCTTTTCCTGCCTGCATGCCTGTCTATTCACTTTCATTTCCTGCCTGCCATTTTTTCATTTAATTAAAAAAAAAAAAAAAAAAAAAAGGCAGGGTAATTTGTAACTTTTGGCATCATTTTCTTTATTGTCTAGAAGCTTTCCTGCCCACCACTTCCTTGAATCTTCCCGTCCTCCTACCAGCGAAAACATGCTTTGCCTCAACATAGAGTCATCTCATTTTCTTTTTTCTTTTTTTTTTTTTTTTGTTTAGGCGAGAGGCAGGCAGGCAGGAAGAGAAAGGAGGAACAAACACTTTATTTTATTTAGTTGTTTATCTTGGTTGTTGCCACCAGTCCCTCAGTGCAAACCCAGGACCTTGGGATGTGTTCAGACTTTGCCCATCCCCTACTCCACCAGGGCACACAGGTTATCTAATTTTCCAGATGTGTTTTACTCCTTAAATACTTTTCTACCATTCCTATTCCATCAAATGTCTACCAATTTACAGAAAATTCCATTTTTCTCTCTCCGCCCTGACCCTCTTCTTTGTAGACCTTGCTGATTCTCCAGTTAGTCTTCTCAGGTATTCTCCCGTCCTTGCTCTCAGTTTTATGGAAAAATTTGAAAATTGAAGGGGACGAGTCTTACATCATGGGTTCCAGTCTTACATTTACTACCCACTTAGGCCTTTGCTTTTCCCTTTAGAACTCCAGGTATTCCAATGGTTGTTGACATATTAACTAAAATCATGCACGTGAATATATATCATAAGCCCCAAATAACTAAAGAAATGCATGTTATCTTTTAATATGTGACTCTCACATTGAAGAGAATATCCAGGTCGCCATTAAGTCATGAATCTAGTTTGAAGGAATTGTCAGAAACAGCAAATTTTCCAAACACAAGAGGATCAGAGCAGACCCAGAAACCAGTATATCCTTCCAAAGGAGCAAATACTTCTAGACAACAGTCCAGACAAAAAATGGGTAAGAGAACACAATTTGGGGGCTTTAATCTCTTTAAACCATCTAGAAGGCGGTTAAGCACAGACTAGGCATGTGGAATGGACTTTGGACAGGTCTGGTTTTAAAGAAGAATAAGCTGAGACCAGCAGTTAGCATTGCAACCTTGGGAGTCTTACAAATTCTCTAAGCTCCTAAATACTAATCTGTAAAGTGAGGTAATAGTACATATCATATATTGTTTGAAAGCATTAAATTAAGTAAAAAAGATTGACATGCAAGTTGTCGATTAAATCCATCTGTGATAATAGGACCATACTTTCTTGCTGTATGTCCAGGCCTCGAAGCCTAACATAGAGTATGCCTTTAACAGACATAAATATTTGAATCAACCATGTGTAAGTGGAAAGATTGGGATGTTAAACCTGATAGTAGGAAGAACTAGAAACTAAAAGTGAATTTGGCATCTTTCATTAATGTGTAGTCTTGGTCTCTGAGTCAGTAGTTAAGGGGCAGAGAGGAGGAGGGGCGGGGGACCAGAGCATATATAAGGATAGGAGATAACCTGGTGGAGATTTCACATTTTCTGACAAAACAAGGACAAACACTCCAGACCCCACCAACCTCACTCAGTTTCTTCTCCAACTCAGAACTCAGGAAAAAGGCACCTGAAGTGACGATCTATAGTCTACGAGAAAGAAAGGGCCATGCATACCAAGAGGTCAGCGAACCCCAGGATGATGACTATCTCTGTAAGTGACCCTCATGGTCCACTCACAAGGGAGGCTGCTGTGTCTTGGTACAACTGTTTTTTCTTATGTGGTCCCCTGATCGTCCCCTTCCTCTGCTGGCTTGAGTGCAGGATTGCAGCTAAATGGTATGAGTGCTTGGGCTCTTTCTGAAATTCTCTCATGTCCAGGAACATGCACCATACATCCCATAACCGCTACCAATCTCACCTGCAGATTGTGAGAAGTGTCAGAACTTCTTCATTGACACCTGTGCTGCTCATGGGCCCCCTACATTTGTCAAGGACACTGCAGTGGACAAGGGGCATCCCAACCGCTCCGCCCTCACTCTGCCCCCTGGGCTAAAAATTGGACCCTCAGGCATCCCTGAGGCTGGGCTTGGAGTGTGGAACGAGGCTTCTGATCTGCCACTGGGTCTGCACTTTGGTCCCTATGAGGGCCAGGTCACAGAAGATGAAGCAGCAGCCAGCAGCGGCTACTCCTGGCTGGTGAGAAGCATCTCCCTCCTCTCCTGTCCTCTGCTTCCCACACCCCTCCTGTGGACTGGTGGGCCTCAGCTCCATGCTAGGGTGTGGATGAGGATAATATGTGTTCTGGGGGCACTTTCAATAAATAAGAAGCCCCATATTTAAACCCCAGAGGGTATGAGTGGGAGCACAGTAGGCCCCTGCTCTGTGTGGACAAATAGACTTCGGTGTAGATGACGCCTGTGGAGCATGCTGTGTGGCTACAATTTGTGATCAAATCCATGCAGGCTGAAAGACCGCTGATGACATTTGAGTGAAATAATTCTATTACCCACGCAGCCCAGAAATCCTTTAACTTCTTTTTCTGAAACTCAGATCACCAAAGGAAGAAACTGCTATGAATATGTAGATGGAGAAGACAAGTCTTGGGCCAATTGGATGAGGTAAGACCAAGAGGCCTTTGGGTCCTGGAAAGCAATGTGCTGTCACAGCCCATGGCCTTCCCTCTCATCATGCCTTCTTCAGCGATCTCTCCCAAGCCTCCGTGCCTCTTTTTCTCTATTCTTTCATTTCAACAGCCATTTTGCCAAAAAAAAAAAAAAAAAAAAAAAAAAAAGGAGATAAAAAGATAATATATGGTGTACCCTGGTGGATTAGTGGTTAAGTCAGTCACCTCCAAAGGCATACAGGCCACATACCCTTAGTTTCAAGCCGCATATTTCAGGGGAAGCAACCAGTGTCTTCCTCCTCTGTCTCTCTGCCTGCCTATTCATCTTCATTCCTGCCTGCACCTTTTCTTTAAAAAGAAAAAGAAGTATATATTCTCAGAATATAAATCTCTATGCTAGACAGATATTTGAGCACTTGGAAACCACATTGAGGAGCAAAGCTTCAGCAGGGATAATGGATCCACCCTGTGATTTATCTAATCAACAGCATTAAAGTTACTACATTTCAATTCACACAGTAGAGTTCATTACTTAGATCACACCACCCATGTCCTATGGAACTTATTGCAGACAGACATTAAACAAGTGATTTTGGGAATAATTACGTATAACTTTTTTATTTTCCAAAAAAACACAGAGTGCTGAGATAACCAAAAACAAGGGGCTTTTTAACAGGGAGGGCAGCACATTGTTTTACACTCTAGTCAGTGCTGGGTCCTAGAGCCTCATCGGGTCAGCGGCAGGACGGGTTACTGACCATGGTGCTTCTCAACCAGCCCTGACCCTGGAGCGGCCATCATGTTTGCAGGGGATACAGAGTGTGAGTGAACTGGGCCTGTTCTCAGGTACTGTGTTAAAGCGAAAAGATCTCCAAGTATCTGGGCACTTGTGAGGGGTGAAGCAAATGGTGTCTCCGATGACATTGATAAAGTGTAGGGAGGCCGGAAAGGCCTGCCAAAGCAGAGCAGCATGGGCTGAGTATTGAACGGTGTGTGCAGACCTAGAAGCACCAAGTTCTGTGCACAAAACAGAACTCAGTACAGAGAAGTGGCAGGGTGGCGGGGGCGGGCAGGTCACACGGTTTGGTAAAGGAAAATGGTTATTAGGCTCGGGGAGCACTCTAGGAGGGTGGGCATCTAAAGCGGAACTGGAGAAGGGAATTCATACAACTGTGAAGAAGAACTAGGTATGAAAAGGAGGTTGCGCACCATCAGAGTCAGAGCTGAGGGTGAATCTGACCAGGTGGCAACTTTACCACCTGTGATCTTCCCTTTGCCGCCTCAATCCCCAGGTACGTGAACTGCGCCAGGGATGAGGAGGAGCAGAATCTGGTGGCCTTTCAGTATCACAGGCAGATCTTCTACCGCACTTGCCGGGTCGTCAGGCCAGGCTGTGAGTTGTTGGTCTGGTACGGCGATGAGTATGGTCAGGAGCTGGGCATCAAGTGGGCCAGCAAGTGGAAGTGCGAGCTCACGGCAGGGAGAGGTAAGCATACTGCACTTCACAATGGAAAGACAAGAAGGTTCTCTTTAGGAACAAATTTTCATGGGTCAACTATTAACTAGAATACAATCCAGTCTAAAATCTGTAAAATTTCCGGTCAGATACTTCAGAAAGTAAGGATTTACTTTCATATGCTTTGACTCTTAGGAGCAGTTTTTATATTTTTAATTTTTGTTCTGATTTTTTTTTTTTTTTAATGCTTTGTGCACCAAATATATAACAGAATAGTCTGCTGAAAGGGTTAGAGGCACAATCACAAGTTCTCCAGCACCTGGAAGCTCTCTCAACAAGGCAGTTTCTTTTAGTCCTTTCAGCTGTTTCTTCTGAATTTTCCCTTATTTCTACATATGTGTATGCGGAGTTGCCATGAGTCCCTACCAGAAATGCAGACTAAAACAGATGGAAATTAGCAGTGGACAGGCGATGGAGGGAAACGCCTCAAACACACATGTGCATCACATCAGATGGATTTCTGCTTGAAGCAAAATACCCACAAGAACTGCCTGGGGATCAGAGTGAGGGGACCCCCCCAGGGGCAAACAAAGGTGCTCAGGAGGTGACACCCATGGGGCAGCACACGCGACCTGGCAGGTGCAAGCAGAGTGCTGGGGACTGGCTGGGAGGCCACTCGGGTGGAAGCTCAGAGGGCAGAAAGGGAGGTTGGATAGTTCATACTGAGACACCGGGAGTCTCCCGAGTGTCGGGCTCAACTCCTATGGTCAGGGCTGGAGGAAGGCACTGCAAAGGATTGAGAAAAAGAAGGAAAGAACGAAACACACCAAAATAGAAGAAAGCAGGGTTAGGGGGTAAAGCTCTCAGGGGAACTTGCCCCAAATAGCTACCACGAGTCACTGACTCCTCGAGTATTTATTGTCTTTACAAGAGGCAGTCATTTACAGAAAAAAATGCAAGAAGTAAATCGGCCATTCTAACAAACAATGTTTACAGAGTGATTTTACATTTAAAAGGTTTAAGACAACTATCTAGCTTCTAGGCTTCTTCCTGAGCCTCAGCAGAGAACAAAAACCTCCTTGCCAAGGTTTTCCTCCCGGGGTGGGTCATTGGTTTTCCAATGCCTAGGTAATTGTATCAATCTGCTTTTGGCTTTACATATCTAAACTGAGTTTCCTCTTTATTGATCCCAACACCGAGTGAGATGGAGTACCATGCAGTTTTCAGCTGGAGAGTAGTATCTGATCTCAGGGGAAGCTTTGGCTAATTTTTGGAAAATAATAAACAATGGCAATCCCCTCAGAGGTCTCCAGATGAGCGAGGGTGGCGGAAGGCTGAAGAAGGATGAAAGACTGGAGTGGGAGCAGTATGGCTGGGAATATATTTTGGAATAGGACTTCCTGTTGTACGTGAAACAGGCTGAGACAGAATGAATTAAATCAAATACGAATTCTTGGTATGAGGCTGGTGGAAAATAGCAAAAAGCAATTTATGGCCTAGTTGAGGCAGCAGGGCCTGCAGTCTTTTCACAAATGCTAGGATCAGGACCACTCTGTCTTGTCCAGTAGGATCCCACTTCACAGAGATCCAAGAACATAGGAGTCCTCGATTACATATGACTTTCGGAATTGGGAGACAGACTCAGGCTTACTCGCGCATGTTGCCTTCCTCATTCACAGATTTCCACGCCAAGTGGCCCCTAACTTAAGAGATCCCTTTACCTCATGGGAAGTTATACCTTCCAGAACAACAAAGTAAAATGCAGACACTGTGTCATGACCTACAGAGGTTTGTGGCTGGGGAAGGCTGCTGCAGCTCCATTTATGCAGACTGTCGGTGTCTAGTCCAAGTGAGACACTTTCCACCTCCTCAGTCTACCCCAGGCACCTCTTCTGGAGTAGTTTTCTTCAAGCACGAATCTATCTGATGTGACGCACATGTGTGCAAGTGAGTGCATTTCCCTCCTTTGCTGTCAGCTGCTCACCACTGCGGTTCCATCTTTCTCAGTCTGTAGAAAAGGCCCTGGATATGGACTTTCTGGGTTTCCAAAGATGGAGTGAATGGAATGGAAAAATACACTCTAAAGGGACACTTGGTGGGAAACCAACTGACTGTCAACAGAATTAGAATTGTGAATTGATTAGTGGAACAGAGCTTACCAGGAGACAAACGCCAGCTCATGCAGCTTTGTCAACATCTGCCCTGACCAAAACTTTCCTCTTTCAGCAGAACCAAAGCCAGAGATCCATCCGTGTCCCTTGTGCTCACTAGCCTTCTCCACTCAGAAATTCCTCAGCCAACACATGGAACACAGTCATCCCTCTCAGCTCCTGCCAGGAACATCTGCAATAAAACGACTCCAGTCAGAAAGTCTCTGCACAGGCAATCAGAATCAGCAGCAACACCATTCTGAGCCACACTATTGGAATAGCAGAGTCGAAAGTCAGGAGGCCAAAGAAAGATCCAAATCTTTGCTTAAAAGAATAAGGCAGAAGAGGATGTCAAGGACCAAGTCACCAAATGGACAATTAGTGAGTTCTAGAGAGCATGAGAGAAAGGTGGAGGAAAGATCCATCATAGGCCAGAAAGTGAATCCAGAAGACACAGGCAAACTATTCATGAGGGTAGAAATTTCAAGAATTCTAAGGGACAACTATGAAGGGTGCGGGCAAGGTTTCAATGATAAGTCAGCTCTCACCAGCCACCAGAGGACACACACAGGAGAGAAGCCCTATGACTGCAGGGAGTGTGGGCGAGGCTTTGCAGACAAGTCGGCTCTCACCAGGCACCATAGGACACACACAGGGGAGAAGCCCTATGACTGCAGGGAGTGTGGGCGAGGCTTTGCAGACAAGTGGGCTCTCACCAGCCACCAGAGGACACACACAGGAGAGAAGCCCTATGACTGCAGGGAGTGTGGGCGAGGCTTTGCTAACAAGTCGGCTCTCACCAGCCACCAGAGGACACACACAGGAGAGAAGCCCTATGACTGC